>PVIY010001677.1:0-143493 GCA_004026745.1 Myrmecophaga tridactyla | reverse complement strand
GCAAGGGCTGGAAAGCTTTCCTAACCTTCCGAAAGGAGAGAGAAGGCAAGATCTCGGGGTAAAAACTCTCCCCTAACTAATATCGTGAGGAGGGAAATAAGTAAATGTAGGGGCTCGTCACTTGCTATCTGACATATACTATGCACCGAGTATTTTGCTAGGAGATTCGTGCGTGTTCTGTTCTGAGTTTGCACGTGTGATCACCCCCATTTTATGCAGAGGAGAAGGGTGACGGAGATTGACCTGCAACATCAGACATCCACTAGGGGCTGACTAGAAAGCTGAATCCGAAGGGAATGACACCAAGCATCCGCTTTCCAGGGCCAGACTGAGACTGAGCTGAGCGCGCCGGGAAAACATCTCAATGTCAGAACAAGGAAACTTTGAACAGAGCTCCATGGCGGAGACCAGAATGCTATACTCTGCCCATGGATGTTTATCTTGTTTGGTTATTTGTTTTCCATATGCAGGTTAAGCATTTGAGTTATTTTGCTATGACTCCGAGTAGTTGGGCTGTGTCTGGCTGTGACGGTGCTCTCAGATTAAATCACGGATTCTCATTTTATTAGGATTTATATACCTGTACCTGGTTTATGGAAGAAGTTGGACTCAGAATGCTTAAATCACGAAATAAGTTTAGTTGTCCTCCACCACTTTTTAATTTTTAATTTCAATGTTTTATTTTTTGTTTTTAATAAACTCTTTATTTTAGAGTAGTTTTAGGTTTACAGAAAAATTGCAAAGATAGTACCTGTTTCCCATGATACAACATCTTGTATTTGTCTAGGCATTTATTATAATTAGTGAACCAATATTGATAAATTATCTTTCACTAAAATCCATACTTTATATTTGCTTTGTTTTTTCCTAATGTCCTTCTTTTGTTCCACAATCCCATCCAGGATTCCACATTATGTTTAGTTGCCCTATTTCCCTACATGCCTCTTAGTTAGGATAGTTCCTCAGACTTACCTTGTTCTTGATGATGTTGACAGCTTTGAGCACGAATAATCAGGTATTTTGTAGACTGTCCCTCAACTGAGATTTGTCTGATGTTTCTGTGTTGCACAGACCGGGGTTGGTGTTGATAAGAGGGAACCCACAGAGGTGATCTGCCATTCTCATCAGCCCTATCAAGCCTACAGACATTCAACTTGGTATCACTGCCCTGTTGACCCTGACCTGCTGGCCGGGGTAGTGAAGGTAGATCCTGCCCCTGTTCATACTGAGTCACACTTAGGGGACAGGGAGTTACACCTCACCTCCTCCAGAGCACAACAGCTATATAAATTATTTGGACTGCATCTGCACGAAATTGTTGTCTATACTCTATCATTTATTTATCCATTCATTCATTCATTTATATCAATATGCACTCATGAGTTTTTATTTTACACTTTGGTTTATAATCCAAAGCTAGTGTATTTGGTTGCTCAACTCATTTCAGCTG
The DNA here is from genome assembly GCA_004026745.1 of Myrmecophaga tridactyla. NCBI lineage: Eukaryota > Metazoa > Chordata > Mammalia > Pilosa > Myrmecophagidae > Myrmecophaga > Myrmecophaga tridactyla. The sequence goes on along the minus strand of PVIY010001677.1, from coordinate 142,043 downwards.
TGGCCATTGGGAGCGCTCTCCATTGGCTCCTGAGCCTCCTTGACACACCCCCATAAAAATGCGTTGTTTTTTTTTTAAATACTTTCTTACTTTCTGGCACTACAAGATACTCCAGCCTCAATTTGTATATTTCCTACTCATTCAGTGAGTTTATTTCATTCATTTGCAATTGTTTTGTCACATTGCGCATTCCATCCTGGGGTCCCACTACTTTCTAAATGACACATTTTTAATTTGCTTACATTAAGATTAACTCTGTGGGTTTTTTTTTTTGGTTTTTGTCTTGGTTTTTTTTTGGTATGCTATGATCACATTTCATTCTTTTCCATGTGATTAACCCATTATCACAGCACCATTTTTGTTGAATGATTTTTTGTTTTGTTTTGTTTTTTGATTTTAGATTGCATAGACTGGGAGTTGAACCCAGATCTCCTGCATGGCAGGTGAAAATTCTAACACTGAACTACCCATGTACCCCCTAGTTCTTCAATTAACAAAAGCAGAGTGTCATGTATCCACCATCACATTATCATACAGAGTAATTTTACCACCCTAAAAACTTCCCTGTGTTTCACCCATGTGAACACCCAGGATTTTCTAGGGAAATAGAACCAACAAAAGATATCTGCATATATTATGAGATTTCATAAAATTGTCTCATGCAACTGTGTAAATGCACAAGTCCAAATTCCACAGGACAGGCTGCAGACTTGGAACTCCGATGAAGATTTTCCAAAAATTCCCCAGGAGAAGCTGTCTGGCTGAAGTGGATATGAAAATTTTCTCTCCTGGATACTGAAATCATCACTCCTCCTTTAAAAGCCTTCAACTATTAGATGAGACCTCTCTCATTGTTGAAGGCAATCTCCTCAGTTGAGTGTAGATATAATCACCTATACATGCAATCAACTGACTGATGATTTAAGTCCATGAAATGTTTTTGCAGTAACAATTGGGACAGTGCTTGCTCAATCCAACAGCTAGGCACCATTAGTTGGTCAAGTTGACACATGATCCTAACTATCACAACCCATTTAATCCTCTTCCTCTCCCCCTAAACCACTGAAAACCACCAATCTTTTCACAGTCTCTACAGTTTGGATCTTTTCCAAAATGTCATATAATTTTAATCATATGTAGCCTTTTCAGACTGGTTTCTTTCATTTAGAAATATGCTCTGAAGATTCAACTTTCTGTGACTTGACAACTCATTTCTTTTAATCACTGAAGAATATTCCATTATATGAATGCACCACTGTTTGTTTACCTATTCACATATTGAAGGACATCTTGGTTGCTGTCAGTTTGGACCCACTATGAATAAGCCTGCTATCAACATTCACATGCCAGTTTTTTGTGTGGACAAAAGTTTCCAACTCACTTGGGAATTACCTAGGAGCATGATTACTGGATCATACAGTGAGATTATGTTAAACTTTATACAAAACTGCAATACTGTCTTTCAAAATGACTGTCTTACTTTGCATTCCCACCAGGAATAAATGAGAGCTCCTGTTATTCTGCATCCTCACCAACAATCAGTATTATCAGTTCATTGGGTTTTAACCTTTGTAATAAGTGTGTAGTACTATCTCATTGTTGTTTTAATTTTCAATTTACATAGGATATTGAGCATCTTTTCTATGTTTATTTCACATCTGCAGATCTTCCTCAAAGTGGCATATGTTTCTATCTTTTGCTCAATTTTAAATGTGTTGTTTGTTTTCCTATGGTTAAGTGTTTTTTTAATTCTTTTAATGAAAAATCTTCACACATGTACCACCCATTCACAGTATGTAATTAATGGCCCACAATTACATCACATAGTTGTGTATTTATCACCATGATCATTTTTAGAATATTTGTATCATTCCAGAAAAAGAAATAAAAAGAAAAAAACTCAGACATCCCACATACATTACCCCTCCCTCTCATTGACAACTAGTACTTCAATCTATCCAATTTTTTGCCCTTTATCCTTCAATTATTTATTTCTTTTTATCCTTTTTCTCACTCATCTGCCCATACTCTGGATAAAAGAAGCATCAGACACAAGGTTTTCACAATCACGTGGTCACATTGTAAAAGCTATGTAGTTATAAAATTGCTTTCAAGAATCAAAGCTACTGGAACACAGCTCAACAGTTTCAGGTACTTTCCTCCAGCCACACCAGTGCATCCTATGGTTAAGTTTTAAGAGTTTTCTTGTATGTTTTGGATACAATCCTCTATCAGATATATGCTTTGCAAACATTTACTCTCATCCTATGACTAGGTTACATTCTCTTAACAGTGTCTTTTGTAGAGTAGAAGTGTTTAATTTTAACAAAGTCCAACCTATCAATATTTTCTTTTAATGATTGCACTTTGGTCTTGTATCTGAGCTTTTCTCCTTAGTTTCCTTCTAGAAGTTCCATCGTCTTACTTATTTTACATTTAGGTCTATGATCTATTTAAGTTATTTTTTATGAACGAAGTAAGATCTATTTCTAGGTTCGTTTGTTTGTTTTGCATATGAGGACCTAACTGTTCCAGCAATTTTTTAAAAAGACCATCCTTTCTCCATTGAATTGTCTTTTCTCCTCTGTCAAAGATCATTTTACAACACTATTTCTGGACTCATTATTATATTCCATTGATCTGTGTATACTCTTCTTTCTCATACCATGACATCCTGGTTGCTGTAGTTTTTTAAATAACACAAAATTGGGAAGTGTTGGGTCCTCCAACTTTGTTCTTCTTCTTCATTATTCTACCACCCACTCTGAGTCTTTTACCTTTCAATATAAACTTTAGAATCAGTTCATCTGTATCTCCAAAAAAAATGGTGGGATTTTGCTGCATTGAACCTACAGATCAGGTGGGGGAGAGTAAACATCTTAATAATCTTGAGACTTCGAATCAATGAATGTGAAATTTCTGTCACTTATTTACTTCTTTCATTTCTTTCACCAGAACTTTACATTTTTCTGCCTATAAATCCTGTACATATTTTGCTAGATATATGTACCAGTTTGAGAGGATTTAGAAAAGCCATGTTTTAATCCTGATCCATCTTGTGGAGGCAGCTGTTTCCTTTAGTCCTTATTCAGTTCAGTAGGCTGGAAACTTGATCAGATTATCTCCACAGAGATTTGACTTGCCCAGTTGTGGGTATTAACCTTGATTAGATGGAGCTATGACTCCACCAACTCCAGGTGATATTGATTACTTTTGAAATCCTTTAAAAGAGCAGGAGAGCCAAGAGAACCATGAGCGCCCACTCAGCCAGAGACCTTAGGAGCTGAAGAAGGAAATACCCCTGGGGGAGCTTCATGAAACAAAAAGCCTGGAGAGATAGCTAGCAGACTTTGCCATGTTCGGGATGTGCCTTTCCAGTTAAGAGAGAAACCCTGAACATCATTCGCCTTCTTGAACCAAGGTATCTTTCCCTAGATGCCTGAGATTGAACATTTCCATAGCCTTGCTTTAATACTGAATATTTTCATGTCCTCAGAACTGTAGACTTGCAACTTAATAAACTACCCTTTTAAAAGCCATTCCATTTCTGGTATATTATATTCCAGCAGCTAGCAAACCAGAACAATATATAGGTAAGTAATTCACTTTTTCGTTCTATTGCCAATGGCATTGGCATTTTTTTAATTTCAAATTTTAATTGTTTGTATACAGGAAAGCAATTAACTTTTGTATATCAACCTTGCACCTTACAACCTTGCTATATTTGCTTAATAGTTCCAGAAAGGCTTTTTTTTTTTTTTTGCTTATTTCCCTGTTTGTTTTTGTTTTCCCTGTTTTGTCAATTTTTTGACACTTTCTATATAGACAATCATGTCATCTGTGAATAGATCCAGTTTTATTTCTTCCTTTCTAATTTGTATGTTTGCCTACTATTTCTCTTTCTTGTCTTATTGCACTTTAGTAGGACTTCCAGTATGATGTTGAATTAGGGTAGTGATCCTTGTCTTTTTCTCAATTTCAAGGGGGAAACGTGGTTTCTCACTATTAGGTACGATGTTCAATGTAGTGCTTTTGTGGGTGTTCTTTTTCAAGTTGAAGATGTTCCCCTCAATTCCTAGTTTGTTGAGAGTTTTTAATCATTAATGTGTGTCTGATTTGTCAACATTTTTTCTGCAAATATGGTAATTGTTTTTCCTTCTTTAACTAGTCTATGTGATGGATTACACTGATATTCAAACTTTGAACCAGGTTTATATGCCTAGAATAAATTACTTTTGGTTGTGGTATATAATTTTTATATGGATGTTGTTGGATTCAACTTACTAATACTGTGTTGAAGGTTTTTGCATCTATTTTCATGAAAGATATTGGTGTGAAGTTTTCCTTTTTGTGATGTCTTTATCTTGTTTTGGTATTAGAATAAAGCAAGCCTCATACAATGAGATTAGAAGTGGTCACTTTGCTTCAATTCTCTGCAAGAGACTGTGGAGAACTGCTGTACTTTCTTCCTTAAATGTTGGCTAGAATTCAATGGAACCATCTGGGTCTAGTGTTTTCTTTTTGAATAGCTATTAAGTATTGATTAAACTTCTATAATAGATATAGATCTATTCAGATTATGTAGTTTTTCTTGTGCAAATTTTGGTGGTTTGTGTCTTTCAAGTAATTGGCCCATCTCATCTGAGTGATCAAATTTGCAGGTACAGACTTGTTCCTTTTTCTCTTTTTCTAATGTCCATAGAATCAGAACCAATTACCTTTCTTTTTTATCTAGTATTGGTAATTTGTGCCTTCATTCATCAATCTTGGTTATCCTGTCTAAAAGCTTATCAAGGTTTTTAGATCTTTTCAAAGAGCCAGTCATTTGGTTTCATGGCTTTCCACTATTGTTTTCCTTTTTTGCAATTTCATTGATTCTATTGTTTTATTATCTGTTTTCTTCTGCTTGCTGCAGTTTTAAGATGTTCTATACAGTTTCTTAAGACAGAAGAATAGGTTATTGATGTCCGATCTTTTCTGATATATAGTTACTGCTATGAATTTCCCTCTACACACTACTTTTGTTGCAATTCTACAAAGTTCTATTTTCACTTTCATTCAGTTCAAATATATTTTAATCTCTCTTGGGACTTCTTCTTTGAAGCATTATTTGGAAGTGTATTGTTTAACACATCTCCATGTTCCAACTATTTTTCTGTTTTTTATTTCTAGCTTGATTCCATTTTGTCTGAGAACATATTTTGTTAGATTTCTATTCTTTTACATTGGTTAAGATGTTGTTAGGGGCCAGGATGAATGTTACCTGTGAAATTAGATATCAAGAAAAATATGTTCAAATATTGTTGGTTGAAGCATTCAAAAATTATCTAATAGATCAATTTGATTGATGATGCTTTTCAGGTCAACTATTTTCTTACTGATTTTCTACCTCTAATTCATCAATTTTAATGTTAGATTTAGACTACAATAGAATATTTCTCTATTTCTCCTTTCAGTTCTCATATCTTTTGCCTCATGTATTTTTATGTTCTGTTGTTAGGTACGTAGCCATTTAGTATTGTTAGTATTGTTAGTATTCTCTAGGTCTTCTTAGAGAATTGAATCTTATCATTACAGAATGTCTTTCTTTTATCCTTAATAATTTTTTTGAAGTCTGATTTAACTGAAATTAATATGACTTCTCCAGCTTTCTTTCTATTTGTGTCATCATTATCTTTATTTATCTCTTTAGTTTTAATCTGTCTATGTGCTTGTATTTAAAGTGGGTTTCTTATAGACATATAAAACCCACTTGTTTTATTGTAGATTTTTTTTTACTCACACTGCCAGTCTCTGTCTTGAGTAGTTAATAAACTACTCAAACTTAAAGTGGTTATGATATAGTTGAATTAATATCTACTGTATTTGTAACTATATTTGTTGTTATACTTACTCTGCTTTCCTTTTTCTCTTTTCTGTCTTCTCTGGTTTTAGTTGAGCATTTTATATGATTCCATTTTATCTCCTCTCTTAGCATATCAATTATACTTCTTTTAAAAAAATTATAGTGGTTGTCCAAGAGTTTTCAATATGCCTTTTTAACTAACTTAAGTCCACCTTGAAAAAATGCTCTATTACTTTACTTGTAGTGTAATACCTTAAAGCAGAATGTTCCCAATTTATCATGTCCTTATAACACTGTTATCATGCATTTCATGTTTCCATATGCTATAACCACCAATACTCACCACTTTAAACACACAAAACTTGATGCTTTAAATAATTTAATAAAGAAAATATTTTATATAATTTTAATTTTACCTTCATTTATTCATTTTCCAATACTATTCCTTTCGTTATGTAGACCCAAGTTTCTAACCTATTATCATTTTTCCTTCTCCCCAAAGAACTTCTTTAACATTGCCAAGACAAATCTCCTGGCGATTAATTCTTTGTTTGTCTGAGAAGGTTTTTATTTTATCTTTGAGTTGACAAGAATAGAAAGCAAAGAGGAGGGAACAAGTCACTTCTGCCTCCTCCAGCCTCCTCCCTTGCTGCCTCTATTGACAAGTTGTAAGGTGTAGCAGGCTGGCAAATGAGAGTCCCCATCCCAGCATCACAAAGCAGAGTCAAGTGTTTGAGATAGGATGAGAATCATTTAGAAACCAGCATAGAGATATTTACTTTGTTTTAATTGGATTATTGGCTTAATTTTTATTTGTTTAAATAATTCTAAGTGATCTATAATCTGCAGAAATGGAATTATAGACCAATGACGTTTATATCCACTTTAAGACAGGTGTCACTAAGGACCATGTTACCGTTATTTGCAAGCAGAAAAATTAAGCTGAAAATCTGATTCAAAAAAGATACTGCAAACTGAAGGAAAGCAAAAGTTCCTCACGGGTTTAGATTTGCTTCAATATAGCAAGTTTTTTCAATTTCATTCCATCTTTCTGATTCTGTCTGCACAGATGAAGCAGTTTGAAAAATAAGTATGGAATTAAAAATCATCCACTAATTAAAATTAATCCCCACCCTGGAACAAAGAAAATAAGTGACTTAAAGTCCAGTCTTTTCATATTTTTCATTTATTTTATAATCTCTGGTGCTTTTAAAAGCAGCTTGTCTAGGATTTTTATCAGGTTGAGAAAAGGGGGATTGAAAGTGATAGATTATTTTTGATGGCAACATAAGATTGTTCTGGGTTTTGCTTTTATCTCCTCAGCCAGCAGTTACTTAGGAAGGCTGATCTTCACTAAAATATTTAGTCTAAGGCAGTGGACTGGAACATAAAATCTCATTGAAAGAGAAATCATTCTGTCTCACACACATTCAGAAGAGACCACGTGACAGAGACAAAAAAATTAATTCATAGCTATTAAGTGGCTAAAGTCACAAAGAAACCCAGATCATTCCTAGCACCATGCACAAAAAGAAAGTCCAAATGTTTAATTTCTAACAGCTTTATTGATATATAACATGCCTAATAAAAAATCCATCCATTTAAAATGTAAAATTCAATTGTTTTTAGTATATTCACAGAGTGGTACAATTATCACAATCAACTTGAAGATGTTTTCATCATCCCCTTGCCCCAAAAAATCCATACCCATTAGCAGTCACTCTCCATTCCCCCAACTCTATAATCCTAAGCAATCACTAATATCTTTTCTGTCTCTATAGATTTACCCATTTTAGACATTTAATATAAATGGAATCCTATAATATATGGCCTTTTGTGACTGGCTTCTTTGACTTAGGATCATGTTTTCAAGGTTTATCATGTGTTGGGAGGCATCAGTATTCAGACCTTTTTTGCTCAATAATATCCTACTTTATGAATATCCCACACTTTGTTTATCCATTAATCAGTTGATCAACACTGGAAATGATTCCATTTTTTGGCTTTTATGAATAATGCTTCTCTGAACATTCATGTACAAGATTTTGTGTAGATTTGAGTTTTACTTTTTCTTGGGATATATACCTAAGAGTGGAATTGTTGGGTCATATGTTAGCTATATGTTTAACATTTTAAGGAATGTCCAGTTTTCCAAAGAGCTGCACTATTTTGCATTCACACCAGGAAGGCATGAAGTTTCTAATTTCTCCACATATTCACCAACATTTCTCATTGTCTGTCATTTGTATTCTGCCCATCCCAGTAAGTAAGAAATGATATTTCACTGTGACTTTGATTTGTATTTCCCTAATGGATAATGATGTTGAGCATGTTTTCATGTGCTTCTCAGCCATCTTCTGTTGATAAATGTCTATTCATATACTTTGCCCATTTTTTTATTATTGATTTGCAGGAGCTCTTAATTCAATTACATAGTATTTTAAATGGTATAATGCCAGTACTGTCTTAAACATTTTAAAGTGAAAGAATTGGAGTTAGATTTTTCCAGTATATCTCCAGCACTGTGCAGGGCAGGAGACTTGATAACTGAAGAAAACTGGACAAAAAACAAGAACTTAAGAATGGAGATGACCAATTCACCTAGCCACATTAACTAGAAAGAAATTGTCCAACAGAATAGTTCCTACTCTAGCTTTCTACTCACCATGAAATGTTTTTGTTTGTTTGTTTTTGTGAGAATATCAAGAATTCTCCACTTGGGGAAGTTGAATTTTCCCCCTTTCTCACCATTACCCCCAGGGGACTTTGCAAATACTTTTTTATTCACTGTTCAAATCACTCTGGGATTTATCAGGGCATCACTCTGGACAAACCTACAAAATCTCATGCCCTACTCAAGGTTCCAAGTACTATGGTGTTCAATTAAGCTGTCCACACAAGTTATATTAGGAAATGCACAAGTCAAAATATAAATATAAATATAAATATAAATATAAATATAAATATAAATTTTGTACCAATAATTTGTACCAAATAAACATTTTTGCTCCATGCAATGCTTTGAGTTATTCTTTAAATTCCTACAGAAAGAATGGAGAGCTGTTGACAAGTCCCAGTTTTGCAGCAGCCATACACCGTATCCTAAAATAATGAAGAAGAATAACACTTTATAATTCAGTCTCTGGTGAATTTGATTAAACATTTAACAAGCTCATATCCTCACTTCACACCCAAAGCCTAGGTCCTACTTGCAGTTATCTCATCAAGGCACTGTCCACTCAAGGAGCCAACTGGCTTCTGTCTTACAACCAGTGTTTTAACAAAATATTAATGATGTACAGTACCAGGCACCATAACAACTGGGCATACAGTGGTGAACAAAAGCAGGCAATTTACAATGTACATGGAAAAGAAGAGAATAAAATAAAGTCACGCAAGTAACCATACACAGTTACAAATATGAAAAGTTCTAAAGAGTGTAAAGAAGAGGATGATACAATTTGGATAAAGGAATCATGGAAGGTGTTTCTGATGAAATAGTATTTAAGCTAAGAACTGAAAGATAAGCAAGAATTCAAGATAGAATCCTAATGTAAGAAAAGTGTAAAATATATAAGAAGCTGAAAAAAGATAACAATGTCTTTAATATAGAGAGAAAGAGCACAAAGGACATGAAATAAGTTGAGAGTTACACAAGGGTTAGGCTCATTTACTTCTCTAATATTATTTAGGTTTTTTTTTTTTTACCAGATTTTTGAAGTCTCCATTGAAGCCCATGTGGAAAACACAGTAAAATTAAACAAGAAACTAATAGTGACCCATAACCATGCCATCCAGGACACCACACATGTGCATCCCTAACACTGATCTTTCTTGTCATTGCCACTTGAGCTGATGTGAAAGGCTGACCTGGAGCAAATAAGAGAGAAGAGTAAACTGGACAAGGGCAAGTATTATAGGGTACATCTTCCCAACATAACTGACATCTCTAGGTCTTAGGGAGCTGAGTTCATACAAAAGCAGAAGCAAAGCATTGAGACTTCAAATATCTTCTTCTGGAGAGAAGGATGGGGCAGCCAGATCTTTTGAAAATCCAGCTTGTCTTACAGCTGCAGGGCACCATACACCACCCAGTTTTCAGCATCTCAGTGCTATACCCTTACTCAGGGCAAATCTAATACCATCTTGCCCAGAGCTCTTCCAATTCCCAGATGGTGATAATTCTGAGCCACACTGAGATGCCTCAACCCTATCTCCTTTTCCTTCACAAATATGTTCTGGTCAGGAATGGCCACTCCCTAGACCAACGACTAGGTCTAACTCAGCCATCAAGAAACAACTGTCCAAGCTGACTAATGCAGTTAACCTAGATATCCCACATTTCAGAGAGGACTGTTATCCACAAATGTAATCAAAGGACCGCCAAAAGGAAGAAAAGAACAATGAGAGAAAAGATAATAGAGCCAGAACCCTGGAGAGTAGCTCAAGTCCAAATTAGAACAGGCAAAAAGACCCAATACAACTTGACTTTGTAGAGAAAGGAAGGTAGAGCATGCTCCCTCATTCTTTTGGAAAGTGTTGTCTCTAATAGCCTGTACATCTCTTTCCTGGAAGAGACAGATAAAATAAGAAGCCATGGATGTTTCCTCAGATCTTTATCCCTGAAATAGAAACTAGATGACTTTCAATTGCATCACTGGAAGGTTGGATGTACAGATGTTGCCTTCTCTTCCACAAGCAACACTTTACACTATACAGCAGCACTACTGAAAGTATCATTTGCAGACAGGCATCTATCTATGAACTGATTTATCAGTTTGTAAAAGTAACAGTACAGAAATGGGGAGTGTGCAATTAGAAGAAGGAATATTAGTTTTCACATAATGCACCATCCAAACCCATCATTAGTACACCTGTCCCACTAAATAGAGTACAGAATAATTTAGGCATTCTTTATTTTATCAAATTCCTTTCTCCCCCTCTATTCTAATCATACACTGGTTGCATGACTAAACAACGTGAGTTGTAGTTGCCATAAGCTGCCTGTCCTCTGAAAGCAGAAACTTCAAATACGCCAATTACTATACAAGGATAGAGTAGAGACTACAGAGAAATTATTTAACCTTTCCAACTTTCTATTTCATTTTCTAAAAGATGAGTATAATAGTATCTATTTTGTAGAATTATTGAGATGACTATCAAAGGCTCCAGTCCAGATAGAAAGTAACCACTATCCTTGCATTAGTGACTGAGAAAATGCTAAAGCTCTCCTTGGGCCTGTAAGCAGCTGGACTAGGGAGAGGAGGAAATTAAGGAATAGACTCAGAAGAACAGAAAACACCAGCTGAGTCTTCTCAGCTACACTTTGTTTTCTCCTGGATCTTTGTTCCTAGGTCTTGCTCCATTACTGACCCCTTAATTTTATTTCTCATGAAATCTGTTTTATGGCACAAGGCACCAGAAACTCATGGGTCCTGTAATTATAATAACTGGATTCCAGTCTTGGTTTCCTTATCTATGTAACCTTGGGCAGAAGGCTGAACTCACTCGATGTCACTTTCACACCTGAAAAACAGAGTTGGTCTCACCACTCCAGGTTCATGGGAATGATTTAAATTATTCACGAATAGTGCTTTGAGCAGTGTCTGGCCCTAGGAGATAAGGATTAATAATTCTCTCCTTTATCCCTCCATAAAAATGGAGACGCTCATTGAAGGGCCCTAGTTCCTCCAGAATCTGAGTTGTTCTGTGAGATGAGAATGTGGAGAAAATGAGGATCCTGCTAAAGCAGAGAAGATCACACAAGCCTGAGAAACAGGATTATCTGATGAGAACCTGGTATTGATCAGGGGTCACCCTTGAAATGCCTTTTTGTTTCTTGTGCTACCTTCAGTGCAGGAGTTCTAGGTGTGGTTGGGCTTTCAAGAGAGGACTGAAGGGACCTTGACAAGTCAGGGGAAATGCTGGTATTGGCAAACCTGGCAAGAAGTATTGACGTGTCAGGTCACCGTGTCCACCAAGAATATTCTGACATCAAAGAATAGTGTTCTAGGATCATTTGTCATGCTCTGTAGATTTTCCAGAAATTGAACTCTTTGACAAAATCTGGAACAAAGTGTGATGGGGAAAGTGTTGGAAAGGAGTGGAAGACAGGTTAAAGACTCCTTTGGAAACATGTACCTCTCTATCACAGATAGATAATATAGTTAGGACTATAGTTAAGGACCTACAGTTCCTGGGAGAACAACCTCAAATAATTGGAGAAGGGAATATTTAGAATAGACTTCCCCCACTGTTATGAGACTCAGTCCTTCATAATCCATAAGCTCCCCCCTAGATAGAGGAAAGCAGTGCTTATCTCCTCAAAACCAGTGGGGTGTCAGGATGAGATCCTCCTCACTGAGCCTAGGAAGAGAGAGCTGGCCCTCAGCTGTAGCAAACTGTCATGGCTGTCCCTCCAAGGCAAGCATGCTGAGGATTTTGTGGGATTGGATAGGGCATTTTGGGAGGCCTCATCATTGTAGTACTCAAAGGCCATTTGGTATCAAGTTGTTCCAAAGCTGCACCACTGGGGAAAAACTTCAAAATTAATCATCATCATCGTCAATATTCTAATGACAAGCAAACCTTTCTGGTAGCTAATATTATAAATCTAATAAGTTAAATGTGTAAATTTAGTCAAGCTAAAGCTCCCTTATATGTTTTGTTTCTAAGCATGAGCTTACTAATATTTCAACTTGAAGTTACAAGCCAAAATCAATTTTTGGATTATACATTTCAAATGATAGTTAAGAAGTAGCCATCTTCTGGAGCCAACAATGTCTTCTGGGAACACATTACAATTTCAATAAATGCCAAATGTCCACAGACTTATTCTTAACATAAATAAATGAACACTAAGGTTTGAGTTCCTTTAAATCCTTTATTTAATTTTAAATCTTCTGGGTGCTAAGCGATGCCATCCATTGAAGAACACTGAAACCATCCCAGTCAATTGAGATTACTTACCACTGGGGATTTTGGTACACTATGACATCTGGAGTTAAGAGTATTTCAAAGAAATTCTTCTTCTCTCCAACAAAGAAAACTATTAGATCATCCAAGTAATTTGATTTATTTTCCAGCATGTTGATGAGCAAAATAATGAGCACAGAGCTGACTAAAATCTTGTAGCTAGCTCTGCAAAGATTCAAGAAATGGGATTTCATAGATGGCATATCATGGAATTTTAAATTAAGGAGCAAAAACATTCATCTCATGGATCACATGACCCATATTCTTAGACTGAGACTATGTATGCTCTACTTAGTTCTTTCCTCTGTACTCAGAAATCTGCAATTCCCACCTACTATGATCATTTGATCAAATTTTGGATACTTCAGACATGTGAATGTCTTTGTAAAGACAACCGGAAAACACCTTTGAACTTTATAGACTTGAGTTCTTTCTTTTGCCAGAATCATAAAAATCTTAAGAATATTTCAAATGCTGCATAATTCATTGAACTTTGATATTTCAGTGGCTTTGTCTAATTTACAACCATAATTTATAGGGTTTCTCTACCAGCATATCCCTTGAATCAAACAATGTCATCCCTTTCATATATTTAACTCTAATTTCTGTATTTTGTCAATGATTAAGTAGTGAGTCAATAATACCAGCATGAATGAGTTACAAGACCAACCCAAACACATTCTCTTCTACCAAGCTAGTTTAGTGGATTGTCTAACTTTCTTCTTTTCTGTATATCAGTATGGACTCATGACTTTTAGATAAAATGTGTTTCAGTTGATGACATCATTCTCCTCTTGATATTCAAATCACCCTAAATGTGGTCAGTGGAGAAACTCTCAGCTGGTTCCCATGTCCATTTGAGAGCCCACTAAGCACTGAAAGCTTCTCTGGTGTCGGGTTCACCACTTGCTTCGTCACTAAGATACGGAAGCAGGTACCTTACCTGGGAGCTTTGGTCACTTTCAGTGAAAACCTAATCTTAGAAGCCTGGGCACTTAGACATCAAAGAACTACAACAGCACATAAGGTGCAGTACATCTTGACTGCCACTATTTGCTGCACATTTCAGGAGGCAGAGCTAAACAGGGTAAATTATTTGAGTTGATAGGAGTTCATATTAATATTTCCAATTTAGTCATTAACTTTAAATGGTTCCTACCTAATTATTTAATTCTAAATTGTACTTCCTTCTCTCTTAGCATAAAAAATCTTGATTCCTAACAAGTAAGCATGATTATTTTGCTTTATCTGATATTGCAGAAGTTGCAAAATAGCAATACTAATATTAATATGAACAACAGAATGACTAAATAAAGTCAAATAATTTTATGCAGTGCTTTTATCCTTGGAAAACATCTGGATGTAGAATCAGGTTACATTATTCTAGAATCACTCATAATTCCTCACTCTGCATGGTAATATAAATATTTATCTAACAGAAAATCTGATTCAATTGTTTCCATTTTCCATTTGAGAAAATTGACTTTCTGACAGCTGCCGATTCTTAGTTGTTTTTAGGAGATGGCACGTTTTAGTTACTATCCTTTTCTAAGTAGTAATATCAGATACTGGAGGAATTTTTGAAGCTTGCACTGCTATCACCCCTATGAAATGATGGGAAAATGTTCATAACACCCCTTGTAGAACTCCAGTTTCTCAGAGGTATTGGATAAATACAAATATCCATTACCTAATGCTATACAAATTCAAACTTTCAAGAGCTTACTAATAATGTTGGAGAAAACAATCAAGGTAAAATGTAAATAAATATATGACATTATTATATCAGAAAAATATGCTGTACATTGTACATTTAAATTTCTCCAGGAAGTTCAAGGAGAAACTTGTCTTTAGACTCACATAATTTTCAGATTATCTGAGTATCACTAGTACTGACTCAAAAGAAACCAGTATTTCAGCAAGTTTAACACACTCCAACTGAAATCTTGTTTCACAATATTTGACATGCATTTTAGTATTTAGTTTTAAAGTCAGGACTTTGCATTCTCATATGGAATCAAATATGCCCTTTTCCAAATTCCCAGTTTTATATTCTATAGAAACTGCATATATCACTACTGAAAAAATGCACAAATAATGTTTTCTGTAAAATCAAAGAAAAATATAAAATTTCCTCATTGCTAGTATTTATATAATAAACTTATTGGACACAAATACCAACTATTTTTAAAAAATTGAAAAATGATAAATCATAAAAATTATCTTACCACAGGAAAAAGGGGTAGTTGATTGGATCTCCATGTTTCTGAACCACAACCTTTGCTTAAGACAGGGTTTAGAACCATTACTTCATGCTGTGCAGGCCTCCCAGCCTTTGCTTGGCCTGCTCTCTGTTGTTACCAGCCCAAAGCTCAATTTTTATTTTTAAGCTTATGAGTACTAAGAGGAAAAAAGTTATTATTGTTTAAAAATAACTTAGTTTCCATATTTTTAGCTTCACACATACTCATGAATTATTCTTATACTGACTTTGACTGAAAATACATAACCGTTTAAACAAGACACTCAAATACACGTTATTTTGCCAATCATAATTTTGCCAATTAGAGTTTCATTATTTAAGGAAGTATTTCTAAATTATTGTTTAAAAACAGGCAATATTTTGTGAAACCCTGAAAATGCTAAAGACCATTTCTGATTCAACAAATATAAGAAGTTTGTATGAACTGCAGCCCTCTAATCTCTTTTTAAAGACGAGTCTTCATGTGTCTAAAACCGGGTTTCTTGAATGAAGCTTTAGCTTTCTAAAAAATTCCAGCATCTGCTCAATCCCTTTTGCCAAACTGTGAAAGTTTATTTCAAACAGAAGCCATTGCTTTACCCTCCGGCCTTTTATAATCTGAGCTTACTCTGGGAAAAGAGGCATTCCATTCACATCACAAATTCTAGTTCCTTAAAAGGTAAAATATATCAAAAGTTGCAAAGATTCAACGAATTAACACCCATGAGACACTGAGAACAGTGCTTGGTGCTGAGAGAGCATTCCACACTGTAGGTAATTTTTAGGAGTGGTAATATTTGATCAGGATTCATTACTCTTTTAATATTGTCAAACTTGATTTGCTTTCTATTGATCTGTTTTAGTATTTTTCATTTACTGAAATGTAAGTTCCATGATGGCAGAACTTTGTCTTATTCGCAAGTATATCCTTAGTACCTAGAATAATACCCGATAAACAATAGCATTCAAAAGTCAATATATTTTCGCATCTGTGTTCCTAAGGGAAATTGACCTACAAATTTATTTCTTGTGCTGTTTTGTCACCATCAATTGAGGTGGATAGTGGATTCATCAATTTCTAGGATTTAGAATGTGGGTATTAATCAGTTACTTGAATTGTTGACCTAGTATACCTGTAAAACACTCTCAATTCGATGCCTTTTTTCAGGGACAAATCTCTCCCTACAACTTCAAACTTTTCATCAATGATTATTGAGCTCTCTATTCAAAATTTTGTACTTCTTAAACCAGTTTTAGTCATTTTTGTTTTTAGAAAATAGTCATTTTCCTAGAAATCCAAAAATTTTGATATAGAATTTTTAGTGTCCTCCTATGTTTTAATAGCTTTATTGAGATCCAATGCACATACAATAAAATCTAAACATTTAACGTTTGTAATTCAATGACTTTTAGTATATTAAAAAATTGTACATGCATCACTACACTTAATTTCGAAACATTTTCATTACCCCCAAAACAACCCCTGCACCCTTGAGCCAATGTCATCCAACCTCCCAGTGCCCAGGCTCTCATCTACTCTTTGTGTCTATATGTCTATTTTGAACATTTCATATAACTGAATCCTAAAATATATGGGACCACAGACTAGATTCTTTGAATTAGCGTGTTTTCAAGCTTTATCCATGTTGTCATGTGTTATCAGCAATTTATTCCTTTTTTAAAACACTTTTTTATTATGGTAACAAATATACAACAAAATTTGCCATTTATTTAGGTCTTCTTTAATCTTTTTTCTTTTTTCTTTTTTTTTTTCACATTGGCAGGCACCAAGAACTGAGCCCGGTTGTCTGGCATGGCAGGTGAGAACTCTGCCGCTGAGCCACCGTCTGCAACACCCAGCCTTCAATTTTTAAATGACTTTTTTGTAGTTTTCAGAGAACAAGTCTTGCACTTCTTTTGTTAAATTTATTCTTATTTTATTTTTTAGTTATTGTAAACGGAAGTTTCCTTAACTTCACATGCAGATTGTTCATTGTTAGTATATACAAATACAATCGATTTTTATATATTGATCTTGCATCCTGTCATACGGCTAAAATCATTTACTAGCTCTAATTGGTTTTTTACGGTATCCCTTAGGGTTTTTTTATATACAAGATCATGTCATTTGCAAATAGAGATAGTTTTACTTCTCCCTTTTCAATCTGGATGGCTTTTATTTCTTTTTCTAGTCTAATTGCGCTGGCTAGAGTTTACAGCATAATATGGAATAGAAGTGGTGAAAGCAGATATCTTTGTCCTGTTATTGATTTTAGGAAGAAATCATTCAGGCTTTCATCAATAAAGGTGATGTTAGCTGTGGATTTTTCATAGATGCCCTTTATCAGGTTGAGGGAGCTTCAATTGTATTCCTAGTTTACTGAGTGCTTTTTTTTTTTTTAAACATGAACGGATGTTGATTGTTTTCAGGTGCTCTTTTTATGACTGCTAAGATGATCAAATGGCCATTATCCTTGACTCCATTGTATAGTGTGTTATGTTAATTGACTTTTAGATATGAAAGCAGCATTGTATTCCTGGAATGAATCCCACTTGACCACAACATATAACCCTTTTATCTACTGCTGGGTTCAATTAGCTAGTATTTCAGTGAGGATTTTTGCATCTATATAAATCAGATACATTGTTCTGTAGTTTTCTTTTGCTCTGAGGTCTTTGTCTGGTTTTGATATCAAGCTAATACTAGCCTCATGGAATGAGTCAGGATGTGTTCCTTCTTCTATTTTATGGAAGAATTTGTGAAGAATTGGTATTAGTTATTCTTTAAATATTTCTAAAATTCACCAGTACAGCCACTTGCTCACAGGCTTTTCTTTGTGGGAAGTTTTTTTGATTACTACTTAAATCTCTTTACTTGTTATGGATCTACTCCAATTTTCTGCTTCTTCTTGAGTCAGTTTAGGTAGTTAATGTCTTTCTGGGAATTTGTTCATTTCATCTGACTATTTAATGTGTTAGCATATAGTTGATCATAGTATCTCCTCATGGTTATTTTGATTTCTGTAAGGGTAGTACTAATTTTACCTCTTTCATTTCTGATTTCAGTAATTTGAGCTTTCTCTCTTTTTTCTTAGACTAGCAAAATATTTAGGTGCTTTTTTTTTATCTTTTTGAAGAACAAGACTTTTGGCTTCATTGATTTTCTTTACTGTTTTTCTGTTCTCTATTTCATTTCTTTCCACTTTAATTTTTATTATTTTCTTGCTTCTACTTGCATTGGCTTTAGTTTGCTCTCCATTTTCTATTTTATTAAGGTAGAAAATTAGATTACTGATTTGAGATCTTTCTGTTTTTTCAATATAGGTGCTTAAGCAGTATAAAATTCCCTCTAAGCTTTAGCTTAACCACCTTCCATAAGTTTTGGTATGTTGTGCCTCCACTTTCACTCATATCAGAGTATTTTCTAGTTTCCTATGTGATTTCTTCTTTGACATATTGGTTATTTAGTAATGTGCAGTTTGATTTCCATATATCTGGCATTTCCCAAATGTCTTTATTATTAATATCCTATTTCACTCCATTGTGACTAGAGAACAGACTTTGTACAAATTTAATTGTTTTAAAATTATTAAAGATTGTCTTATGATCTAGTCCATGGGCTATCTTGGAGAATGTTCCAGGTGCATTTGAGAAGAATGTGTATTCTGCAATTGTGGGGTTGAGTGTTCTATTGATTTCTTTTAGGACTAGTTTGCATATAATGTCATCAACTATTCTGTTTCTTTGTTGATTTTCTGCCTAGTTCTATCCATTATTGAAAGGGGATATTGAAGTATGACTATTATTGTTAAATCATCTATTTCTCCTATCTATTCTTTCAGCCTTTGTTTCATATATTTTGTGATTTTGTTACTAGAGGCTGGGGTTGTTTGGAGCTTTACCTCAGAAATACATGTTCTTAAATCTAATCAATTCCTTTGGTTGTGAACCCATTGTAAGTAGGACCTTTGATGAGGTGAGGTCAGTTAAGGTATGGCCCACCTCAACTGATTAAGGATGGGTCTTAATCCTATTACTGGAATAATTTATAAACAGAGTCAAATTCAGACAGAGAAAGCCACAGGAAGTAAGAAGGACATAATGGAACCCAGCAGAGAAGGGAGAGACCAAGAGACACCACCATGTGCCTTGCATGTGACTGAGGAGCCAAAGGTCACCAGCATGCAACCCCAGAATGCTGATCTTCAAGAAGAAAGCATCACCTTGATGACACCATGATTCAGACTTTCTTTTAGCCTCAAACCATAAGCTAATAAATTCCCATTGTTTAAGCCAATTCATTTTATCATATATTCTTGAGGAGCCCAGGACATTAAACATCCTGATGTATTGATCCTTTTATTATAAAATGTCCCTTTTTATCTCTAATTTTTTGTTTAAAATTATATTTTTCATATATTATTATAACCACTGCAGCTTTCTCGTGGCTACTGTTTCCATGATATAATTTGTTCCATCCATTAATGTTCAACCTATTTGTATCTTTCAATCTAAGGTATTTCCCCTATAGATAGAATATAGCTGTATTTTTTTTATCCATTCTGACAATCTCTGCCTTTTGATTAGATTGTTAAATGCATTTACATTTACTAGTATTTTATATACTTTTTATTATTGTCCAGCCCTTTACATTTTATTTTCTGTACTGCTTAGGTTCATGTGTCATCTTAGCCAGGTGATGGTGCCCAGTTGTCTGGTCAAGCAAACACTGGCCTAACCATTACTGCAAGGACATTTTGTAGACTCAAATCATCAGCATGTTGATTGCATCTAGAGCTGATTACATCTCCCACAATGAGTGACATTTGATCTAATCAGTGGAAGGCTTTAAAGATGGAGTCAGAAGAAAGAACTCTCCTATTCAGCCAGCCAGCTTCTCCTTGGGAATTCATCAAAGACCTTAATCGGAGTTGTCATCTCGTGGCCTACCCTACAGAATTTGGATTCATGCATCCCCACAGTTGTGTGAGACACTCTTTTATAAAATCTTTCATTTACTGATATCTCCTATTGGTTCTGTTTCCTTAGGGAACCCTGACTAATACATTTTCTATATGCCTCATATCTTTTTTTGTCCCTCTATTCCTCCTTTACTGCTTTCTTCTACAATAAGTGACTATTTCCCAGTGTAGCATTTTAACTCTTAAATGGTTTTCCACTATACGTTTTTAGTTATTTTCTTAGTGGTTTCTCTAGGACTTACAATATACATTTTAACTTATCAGAATCTACTTCAGAGGCATACTAACTAAATTTCAGTGAGATATAGAAATGTTGCTCCTATGAAGTTCTATTCCTTCTAACCCCTTTTGGTGCCATTATTACATTTATGTAGGTTGCAACCCCATCATTAAATTGTTGTTATTATATCTTTATATAATTAGATGTCTATTAAAGATGAGAAAAGAGAAGAAAGCAAGCATATGTTTTATAGAGTTTGTTCTATTTATATTTTTATTTCATCATTTTTGTTTAGCTTCATTTGTTATGTGAGTTTGAGTTAGCGTGTCATATCATTTCCTTTCTCTAATTAATTACAACTCTGCTCTCATCCACCTCCTTCATGCTGTTATTGTCAAATACATTACATTTCTATAAGTACAGCAATGCAATTATGTACATATCATTATATATAGTTCCTTTTTAAATAATTATTAAATCAAAGAAGGAAAATGTGCATTTATACTATCTTTTATCATTACATAGTTGCCATTACTGGTGCACTTTACTTGATTTCAACCTAAAGATTTTCCCTTAGTAGTTCTTATAGGTTGATCTGCTAGCAAAGAATTATCTCAATTTTTGTTTATCTGGAAAGATCTTAATTTTTCATAGATAGTTTGACTTGATATAATATTCTTGGGTAACAGCTTTTTCCCCCCTCTCAGCACTTTGAATGTTTTCTTTTACTGCCTTCTGACCACCATTGCCTCTGACAAATCAGCTGATAATCTTATTTGGGTTCCCTTTTATGTAACAAGTAGTTATTCTCTTGCTCATTTCAAGATTTTTTTCCTGTGTCTTTGAATTGCAGAATTTTTACTAAGATACGTCTGGGTGTGGATCTCTTTATACTGATCCTACTTGTACTTCATTGAGTTTCTTGCATGTGTAGATTAAGATTTTGCAGCAAATTTGAGACGTTTCCAACACTAATTTATTTGAATATTTTTCTTCTCTTTTCTCTTTCTCCTCTCCTTCTAATAATCCCATTACATATACCATGCATATGTAATCTTAAAGCTGTATCACATTTTTCTGGGGTTCTGTTCATTTGTCCTCATTCTATTTTCTCTCTGTTCTTGGAATTGCATAACCTCTATCCATCTATCTTCAAACTCACTGATTCTTTCTCTGTCAGTTCAAATCTACTGTTGAGCCCATCTAATAAAATTTTCATTTTTGTTGGTGTACTTTTCATCTTGTTTTATTTTTTGGAGTTCTTTCTTGTAATTTCTATCACTTTGTTGATATTTTCTGTCTGTTAAGATACTGTCTCCATACATACCTTTACTTCCGTAAGCATGATTTCCTTTAGGTCTTTAGGTCTTTGAAAATTTATAATGGCTATTTTGAAGTCTGTCTTTAAAATCTGACATCTGACTTCACCCCAAGGCAGTTTCTTTTGTCTGTTTTTTACCCTGTGTATGAGCCACATGTTCTGTTTATTTTATATGTCTCAATTTTTGTTGGAAACTAGGCATTTTAGTTAATATTTTATACCAAATCAGGATACCAACTTCCTGCCTCTTCTCTAAGACTTGATTTTTTTCTTTGATTGCTTGTTTATTTGTTTTGCACCTTGGCTAGGCTATTTTAGTGAAGTCTATTTTCCCCACAGCATGAACCACTAATGTGGTCCCTTGGAGGACGCAGCCTTGATGATCAGCTTGGGATGACAGTGATTTTAAGCATGGCTTTCTTTGACTCTCTCTTTCCCTGGTGTCTCTGTTAAATTGACTGCTCCATTTGGTATTACATCCTGCCGTTAGGCTCCACTAATTACTGTCTGATTGCTATATTGTTCTTGACAATGCCTTGGAGAATAAATTGCTCAGCAGTCTCGTTCAGTTAAACTGGGGCAGGGGTAGTTTTTGAGATCAGTCTTGAGGTTGATTCTGGCCCCAGGAGGGCTCTCTTTAGCTATGTCTTTCCCTGGCTCTCTCTGGTGAACTGGCTGGCATATGGTTTAGCTTGTTGCTATTAATTAAGAAGAGCTATTATTTTCAAGAGCTCCCTTAGGCCTCAACTTCCCCATACTCTCTCTCAAATAAAGTCATTTCCTTTGAAGAGAACTTCAGAGCTATCATTTCTTATGGACTGCTTCTACCTTTGGATAAACTCTCTTAGCCACTGCTCTGGGCTAAGTGAGACGGCAGCCTCTAGTCTTCTCAGTTTGCCTTTCCTTGTGTACTCTCTGTGCCATATGGTTAGTGAGATGGGCAGAAGCAGCCATGGCTCCAATATTCTTGACCTGACACACCTGGAATAGAGCCCCCACCCTCTGGTGATATGCCAAGGGTAGACTTCCATAGAGCTTCCATCCTCTAACAACATACCGGGGGGGGTAGAGCCTCCATCCTCTGGTGTTATAGATTAAATCATGCCCCCCACAAATACATGTTCAAATCCTAATCCCCAGCCTTGTGGATGTGAACCTGTTTTTAAATAAATTCTTGAAGATGCTATTAGTTAAGTTGAGGCCAAGCTAAATTAGGGTGGGCCTTAATCCAATACGACTGGAGTCCTTATAAGCAAAGGAAACTCAGGGTCAGTAGGAGACACATGATGAAAGAGCTGGCCTATGAAAGAAGCAGAGATTGAATGATGTATTAAACAGAAAGTCACCACCAGCATGGTACAGACTTCATAGAAAGCATGGTCCAGCCAACACCTTGATTTTAGACTTCTGGCCTCCAAAGCTATAAGACAAGAAATTCCTGTTGTTTAAGCCAACAGGTCTGTGCTACTTTGTTTTAACAGTCTTGGCAAACTAAGACATATGGGCAAGGGTAGAGTGGAGAAAGGGAGCCCATGATCTCTCAGCTGTGTTCACCATGAATTTGGTTTCTTCAACATGGAGTTGGACAGAATGAGGAATGCTGAAGGATAGGTTAGCATATCCTAGCAGAATATGTAAGCCTTGATTGGTGGCTGAGAGAAGAGGAAAGCCCATCTTCCTGGCCACACCTGGAGTGGAGCGCCACTGAGCTGACTGGTGGAGGTTGGGGGAAGACAGTCGTGGCACAAATGTCACTGACTCTCATTGTTCTGACTAAGTTGTTGCATGTTTTGTTGAATTAGAGTTTTTTCATCTGTTGTATGCCCTTAGGACAATCTCCAGAGATTTTAAACGGTCAAATTTTTAAAATCATTTTTACCAGCTTTGCTTGTTTA
Organism: Myrmecophaga tridactyla; assembly: GCA_004026745.1. Taxonomy (NCBI): domain Eukaryota; kingdom Metazoa; phylum Chordata; class Mammalia; order Pilosa; family Myrmecophagidae; genus Myrmecophaga; species Myrmecophaga tridactyla. The sequence goes on along the minus strand of PVIY010001677.1, from coordinate 118,563 downwards.
GCTGGAAAATGGGTCTGTGTTGTTCCTCATGCTACCATCCCAGAGGTGGAAACTCTTTTCCTGTATTTAATGTCTTATTTATCTTTAGATAAATCCTCTTTTGTGTTCTTAATCTTTTTTATCATTCCTTTTTCCCTCTTTGGTTTGATTATATCAACAATGCTTTGACTACTTTATTAGTTATTTCTAAGAAAAAGCTTTTATTTTGACTAAGCACCCATACTTTTATCTTCTATTTTATTAATTTTTGCATCTATCTGAACTAATACTTTCAGCTTATGTTAATACCAGTATTTTCCCTCTACATTCATGTGATTTGCTTTGTTTATCCTGTTTTAGCTTCTTAAGTTGAAAGCTCACCGGTTTTCATTTTTCTTGTTTTCTAATAAATAAATGTAAGACAATACATTTTTCTCTGAATAAAACTTTGGCTTGATTCCATAGGTTTTCCTTTTTTTTGATACTGTATGGCAGGGGTCACATATCATTCTTTTTTCATGTGAGTATCCTCTTATTGTAGCACCATTTGTTGAATTTTTGTTTGTTTATATTTTCATTTGTTTGTTTGTTTGGGAAGTGCATGGGCCAGTAATTGAACCCAGGTCTCACACATGGCAGGCTAGAATTCTACTACTGAACTAACTACCCTTGTACCACACTCATAGGTTTTTATAAGTTGGGTTCTTCTCTCCTTTTAGTGTTAAACATTTGTAATTTCCATTTTAATTTCTCTCCAAGCCATATCATGTTCAGAACATTCTGTTTTTTGTGACTTGGCAAGGATCCCTTTTATTCACAAGGCCAATACATTTTGAATCATTATTCTAACCTTCGAATTTCAGCTTTGGGGAATTTTGGGTGATTTTATTTGTGAGCTACCACATAGCCAAGTTTTGTAAAGTTGAGGAACAGGCTATAGAGGAGTTAATTTCAGTAACATTGGCTTTGTGAATGTAGAGTGGCCTCACATGGAAATTTTATATGTCATATTGTAGATATAAATATTTTCAGTTCCAAGAACGCTTGCCATTCAAAACTGAGACTGTCTGTTTGTAGCCTCTGTTCACCTCCCCATCTCATTCTTTTGCTATCATATAGTATAGAACTCTCTGGGATAGATCCATGGATCCTGTGTGATGGTGAGGTATATAAAGGAAAGATAAGATCCTTGATTGCATTTTTATTATAGATATTGGCTTATGCAATTGCAGGGATTGGCAAGTCTGAATTCTCTAGGGCAGGCTGCATACTGGAAACTCTGATGAAGGTTTCCATAATTTCCCCAGGAGAAGCAGGCTGGCTGAAGTAGAACTAGAAATTCTCATTTCTGACTGCTAAAATCACCATTTCTCCCCTTAAGGCCTTCAACTTTTTGGATGATACTTCTCTCATTGCTGAAGGCAATCTCCTTTGTTGATTATAGAAGTAATCATCCTTACATACAGTCAATGGACTAATGATTTAAATCCAAAAAATACGCTCACTATAAAAATTAGACTAGTGCTTGCTTGACCAAACAGATAGACACTATAACCTAGCCAAGTTTATACATGAACTTTTAACCATGATACCTGTGCCAGTTTGAAAGTGGTATGTACCCCAGAAAAGTCATGTCTTTTAATACTGATTCAATATTGTGGGGTGGAAATCCTTTTGATTAGATTATCCCTTGCAGATGCAACACTTCCAGTTGTGGGTGTGGTTTTTTGATGAGATTATCTCCAGGAAGATGTGGCATGCCCAATTATGGGTGTGACCTTTTGATCAGATGGAGACGTGACTCCACCCATTCATGGTGGGTCTTAATTAGTTTACTAGAGTTCTTTAACTGGGAAATATTTTGGAGAAATCCAGATTCAGACAATTGGAGAGCAGAAGTGACAGAGCTCACACAGCCAGAGACCTTTGGAAATGAAGAAAGAAAACATGCTCCTGGGGAAGTTGTTTGAAATAAGAAGCCAAAGACCCCAGCAGATGCCAGCCAGGTGTCTTCCTAATGGACAGAGCTGTCCCAGACCCACTGACCTTTCTTGAATTAAAGTATCTTTCCATGGATGCCTTAGCTTGGCCGTTTTTATAGCCTTAGAACTGGAAACTTGCAACTTAATAAATTCCTTTTATAAAAGCCAACCCATTTTTGGTATATTGCATTCTGGCACATTAACAAACTGACACAACACCTTACATGCAGATCTCAAGGATGCAATCATAAAACATAAAAGTGGCTAAGCATATACCAACCCAAGGATTCGGAATGGAGGACCTGGAGTGAAGGATAAGTGGAGACCTCTCCCTTGCACTGTCACACACGCATACAAGCAAGGCTCCGACGTCTCTCCAACTGAAAGACTAGAAAGTGGAGGAGAACATTCGGTACTAAAGTAATGCTTCCAGGGTGTGCTTAGGCAGTTAGGCAAATAAAATTTCCTTCAGAAACAAGCAAACCATCAGTCTCAGAAGTCAATGTCTTTGGCTACAATATGCTTTTATTCAAAAATTATCATGATTTAAGGAGCAGAGATAAGATATCTGTGCTCAATGTAAAAAAAAAATATATATATATATATGTCCAAATTTTTTTTATTTAAATTCATTAGGATGGTCAGATGGTAATTTAATGTCACATGTCAATGTGTATTAAAATCTCTGAATTAAAAAACAAACTAAATGCAAAAAAATTCCTGAATAAAGTTGCATAGGAAGAAATAAGAATCCAAGTAGCACAGGGTGGTAGCCCTTCCTAGGTGATTCCCTTCCCAGGGTACATTAAGACATCGAATTCTCAAGAATGAAGAGAATTACTAGCAAATAAGGGTTTCTAGCTCAGACCCTGGACCTTTCAGGACTCCACTATGAATATCTGCTCATTAGGTTGAACATGAGGCAACTATATTCACACTCCCTCCTGTGGCTTACTGCCAAAGGAGCAAGGAGGGTTTCCTAGAAGAGAGTAAGCATCTGGCCATCCTACATTTACTGTCAGGATGCCATTAGTATCTGGAACTACCTACCATTCATTTATTTGGGCTAATAATAATAAATTGACACTCTAGGGAGGATAAACTCACGATTTTAGCACACAATTTCTGGAAGTACAATATACTATCTCAAAGAAATGATTCTTTCAGAATAGGATTCTGGGGTGTGAAAGCATTTCCTCGTTGGTCCCAAATCTTATTGCAGTGGTAATGTGAGGCACAGTGTCCCTGCTCTGTTTGCTTTTTGAAGCTGAAATACTCACCATCCCATAGCAACTGTTTATTCAATAGGCTCACCTCCAGCAGAAATGTCACTAGTAAGATGCAGTGTCTCCGGCTCCAAGACTGTGCTGCTCCATTTGCCAGGCATAAACCATGCACAAAGTAGAGCATTGAGTTGCATCTATCAGGCGACAGGAACAGAGGGAACCACTTAGCATGCAGAATGGGTCCATCTGCTTTTTCATCGGCAGCAAGGCAAAACACCCGGAACTCCTCTCTCTCAGTCTCTCTCAATGCCTAGCAGACATTTATCTAAGCCTCAGTCTGTAAACTAAAATGTTAACAAGATTAATACAATGAAATTGGCATATCATTATTAATCTTACCTTGTAATTATCAGGGAACTATAAACTATAATCTCTTATATGTTTAAGGTCAGTATCAGGACAGGCAGTGACCAGGGCTCTTGGCATCCCTGTAGTGCCAGAACTCTGGACCGGAAACACAACGGGGCTAACCAGGATGTATGCCTTGAAGGTGCGTTCATCCCATGGAGAGAAACAAGATGGCTGAAAACCATCAAGGTAATGAAGGGTAGACCACTTAGGAAAAGAGCAGAGAATGAATCTATCAGTTGGATTCCTTTGGTGGAATCCAGTTCTTGGAGTCCTATAACTATTCTGTCTATGTTAAATATTGTGTGTGTGTGTGTTTGTGTGTGTGGCGAAAATAGACAACATTTTTTAGGAAGGTGAAAGACAAGTTATAGACAGGCAGAGCTTCTAAAAGTCTGGAGAGTTTTGTTGCTAGAGTTTTGGATGAATTCATTATCATAAGGAAGTATTGCAGTTTTAGCATCTTTCTCACTAGGAAAAAGGAGACTAACATTCTGAGGCTCTATATCAAGGGAGGTTAGGAAGGATTGAATTACAATAAATGAATTTACATGAGGAATAATTTTTACCCAACATGAATGCTTAAGATGAAAGCATAAGATATTATGCACCCAAAGAGAACTAAACCTCTTTAAAATAAGCCCGTTAGGATGTGAATTTTAGGATCTGATAATTTGTGAATGTCACCAGCCCTGGCCTCTCACCAGGATCTTCTACTCTGTACCAAACTATTCAGAAGAAGGAACTGCCAATTCCTAAATGTATTCAGATTTATATTTCATCTACTCTCTCATGTCAATTCCAGGAGCATGGGAAAAAAACTATCATCCTGAAATACACTGCAGAAGGCTGAGGACTCCACGGCGTGATACGAATAGTATTTAAAGGGTTCCCAGCCACCACTTCCACTCACACACTCCCCCACAAAATAACACAGACCCTAGAATGGCATTCTCTTTTTTACGTAAGCATTGTTTCCTGAAGGTCTTTGTGAACACATAAAAATATCCTATTTTGGAGCCGTCCTATTTTAAACCAAGGACCCCCACAATAGTGGGTCATTGATGAATTCCTAAATAACAACCCGAAAGATGGGACAAGGAAAAGGTAAGTGTTAGTTGTGAAGAAGAATATTGGGAAAAGTCTTAGAAGATGATTCACAAACTTGGTTGATCATCACTACTTGTTCATAATACAGAATCTTGTAGCAAGGGCTGATTAATTAACTCTGGAGTCTGTCTTAAGAATCTGTATTTTTAACAGGTTTTCCAGTTGATTCTGATGGGCTGCCTGATAGAAGAACCACTGCAAGGCAGTCAGTCCTGGAAGTCTCCCGACAGTGGCGAGCCCTAAGCAGCCACTGGGCTGCATCTGGACAGTGGGTATGTTAGGGAGACGAATTACTCCTCTCTCCTCCCTTCTAGGAGAGTAAGGGTACAAACACAAAGAGCAAAAGACAGGATGGGGATCAAAGCTATCAGCCTTACCAATGGAAGCCTGAAGTGCAGGCTATGTGGAGAATTCAAGAGCATGGTAGATAGGCAAGTGCTGTCTTTTCAATGCATCAGACTCACTGCCTAGGCAATGACATCCAATAGAAGTGAGCCTCACACCACTCACACCAATCAAATATGTCATTCTTCTTCCTGGGGGGAAGACAGAATATAAGGATTACAGGAAGCAGCAGGGAAATGTCATTTCAATACCATCCGCATTCGGCAGGGATAAAGGTGGATGTCTCTAGGAAAACGTGAAGACAACAGAAAACGGACTCCCTCAAACAAGGAGCATCAGAGTCCCTCCAAGATAAGTGCCACGGTTCCCAGCATTCTGATTCCAAAGGGGACATTCAGATGAAAAAGGGGTGGGAAAGCAAGGCTTTGCCCTTTCTTATATCCTTACTACTTTAGGATGCACACACCCAACACAAAGCAAATAAACATAAAAAAGAAAAGTATTAGGGGGAAGATGGTAGAGTGTAAAGCCTCAGGAATCCTTCCTCCACCAGAACAACTTTTAAGCAGAAGGGAACGCTCTGAATCAACTATGATGAAACACCAGATTCCAGAGAGCAGTGCCTAGCATCCAGGGAAGAGCGGAAGAAGAGGCTGGTAAATTCGGGTAAATACCATTAAATTACCTAACCTCCACTCTTGTGGCAGGCAGCAGTGATGTCTGGCCCCTGGTGTAGCTTGCTGGTGCCAGAAAGGGACATAAAAATCTACTTTACCAAGATCCAGGTTGGACATGGGTTGACTGCTAATCACTGCTTTTGATTAACTACTTCAGATCATTGCGAACCAAGCTCTGAGGGTGGTATCTATTCCAACGTGTCCTGGTAAAAGGGGGCAGAAGAAACTTAAAGACAATATGCTTCCTCAGAGCTGTAGAGGAGAGCTGAAGGGCTGCATTCGATGGACAGGTCAAGAAAGTGCAGCTTTGGGTGCCACAGAAGAAACTCCTGGCACCCTTCCTGACCTCGTTCTCATCACCTCTCCAGGGCAGTTTGGAGCCAGTCTGTGCTCCCTTCTTGGCCTTGTACCAGCTGGGAAAGACTGAAATGAAAAAATTTTTCTCTAGTGTGTCCCTCCAAACAGAATATATCCTCCAAGAAAATGTAGCTTGAAGCAGCTAAAACAGTATAAGCAACTACTGAGGCAGACAACTTGGGACAAAGTTTACCTGTTTTAATCCAGCAGTGAAACACGCAGAAGAGGGACAGAGTCTGTCCCTGAAAATAGAGGGGGCATTCAAACTCCTGTAAACAGGGGAATTCTTAAAATCACCGGCAAGCACAAGCTCAGGATAAGACACAGGTCCAGAAAAGACAAGAAGGACCCTGTACTTTACATATACCTTAGGTAGACTTTCCTGACAGGGGGACTGAAACTGAAGAAAATCTCTGTCATATCACCAGCTGGTTACAAATTCAGGAAACAGACATCTCAGGAAATAAATCCCAGAACTAACATTTTAAAATATTATAATGCACAGTGTGCAACAAAAGACTACAAGACCAACAAAGAAATAGGAAATGATAGCTCATTCAAAGGAAAAGGAGAAAAATCCAGAAGACATCAATGAAGAAGATTAGACTGTGGACATACCAGACAGAGATTTTTTTTTAATGATCTTCAATATGCTTAAGGAAATGAAGGAAAATTCAGAGAAAAAACTAAAGAATATAAGGAAAACCATGAATGAACAATAAGAGAACCTCAGTAAAGAGATGGAAAATTTTTAAACAGAAACAAATAGGACTACTGGAGTTGATAACTATGAAAATTCCCAAGATTTTCAACAGCAGATTGGAGATGGCAGAATAACAAATCAATGAACTCAAAGACAACATCACTAAAATGAGTGAGGCTGAGGAACAGAAAGAAAAAAAAATTTTTTTTGTTTGTTTCCTTGTTTTTGCATGAGCAGGCACCAGAAATTGAACCCAGGTCTCTGGCATGGTAGGCAAGAACTCTGCCACTGAGCCACCATTGCCCACCCAAAAGTGAATTTTAAAAAGTAAAAATAGCTGAAGAGATTTCTGGGATATGATAAAGTATTATAGGGGTCCAGAAATAGAAGAAACAGAGAAGGAAGCAGAAAGGAATATTCAAAGACTAATGAGGAAAAACTTCCCAAACTTGGTAAAAGGCATGAATACCCACGTCCAAAAAAGGCTAGAAATCACCACGTAGGATAAATTTGAAGAAAAATAATGCCCCAATCACATACTGATCAAGCTGTTGAACACAAAGGACAAGTAGAAAGTTCTGAAAGCCACAAGAGAAAAGCAACACGTTCTGGAAAATGGAGTCCCAATTAGATTAAGTACTGATTCCGTATCACAAAATACAAGGCAAGAAAGCAATTAGTTGAATTATTTAAAGTGCTAAAAGAAAACAACTGCCAAGCAAGAATTTTATATTTGGTGAGACTTTCTTCCAAAAATGAGACAGTGATTAAGACATTCCCAGATAAATGAAAGCAGAGAGCGTTCATCAATACTAGACCTGCCCTACAAGTAAAATGCTAAAGGGAGTTCTTCAGACTGAAAGGAAAGGACACTAGACAGTGGTTTGAGCTACAGAAAGAAATAAAGACTTCCAATACATGTAACCATTTCGGTGATTATAAAGGTCAGTGCTATTGTATTGTATTTTTTGGTATGTAACTCCACTTCTTACTTCCTAAAGGTGCTAAGATGAAAATGCATAAAAAGTAATGATAAATCTATAGTTCTAGATATGCAATGTACCAAGGCATAATTTGTAAAAAGTACAAACAAAAAAAAAAAAGGTGGGGACATGGAGGGGTATACAAAGAGTGTATTGACTTCAACTATTGAAGTCAAGTTGGCATCAAATCAGATACGATTATTACATGTTTAAGATGCTAAGTATTGACTTTATGATAATCACAAAGAAGATATTTGAAAAACATATCCAAACAGAAATGAGAAGGGACTCAACATGGTACAATACAAAAAATTAAATAAATATGAAAGTAGACACTAACAGAAGAACTGAAGGACATGAAAGGTATAAGATTCACAAAGACTAAAGAGAAAAATGCCAAAAGAAAATTCTGCATTATCAGTAGTGACTATAAATATAAATGGATTAAACACCCCAGTAAAAAGCTAGAAATGAATATAAAAGCATGACCCAACTATATGCTGTCTCAAGAGACTTACCTTAAATTCAAAGAGATAAGTAAGTTGAAAGTGAAAGAATGGGAAAAAATATGTACCATGCAAGTAGTAAACAGAAGGCAGCTGGGAAGCTATATTAATATCAGCTAAAATAAGATTTTAAGTCAAACAAACAGTTACAAGTGACAAAGATGGTCATCATATATTGATACAGAAGTCAATTCAACAAGAAGACGTAACAATTATAAATATATATAGAGGTAACTGCAGAGACTCAAAATATACAAAGCAAATTCTGATAGAATTGAAGGGAAAAAAAATAGGTGCTTCCATATTAATAGTAGGGAAACTAAATACACCACTGTCAATAATGGTTAAAACTCTAGTCAGAAGATCAATAAGGAAATACAAAATTTATATGATACACGAAATCAACTAGACCTAAAAAGACATATATAGAATATTGCACTCAACAACAACAGAATACTCACATTGTTCTCAAGTGCACATGGATCATTCCTAGGATGAAGCATATTTCAGGACACAAAACAAGTTTCAATAAATTCAAAAATGTTGAAGTCATACAATATATCTTTTCCAACCACAATGGAATAAAGCTAAAAATCAATAACACAGGGAAAAATGGAAAATTCACAAATGTTTAGAAATTACCAATAAGTTAAAGAGAAATCACAAGGGAGATTTGGAAATATCTCAAGGCAAATGAAAATAAAAATATAGCATAACAAAACTTTGGGATGCAGTAAAGGCAGTGTTGAGCGGGAAACTGTAAATGCTTAAATTTAATAAGAAGAAAGATTTCAAATGAGACTTAACCTCAAATCTTAAAGAACTTGAACAAGAAGAGCAAACTAAACCCAAAGCAAGCAGAAGGAAGGAAACAACAATGATTAGAATGGAGAGGAATGAAATAGAGAATAAAAAATAGAATCAACACAACCAAAAATTGGTTCTTTGAAAAGATCAATGAAATTGACAAACCTTTAGCTAAACTGACAAAGCAAAAAGTGAGGGGACACAAATAACTAAAATCAGAAATGAAAAACAGTATATAACTACCAACCCCATTGAAAAGATGTCATGGAAACAATGTATGCTAATAAATTAGATAACCTAGATAAAATGGGCAAATTCCTAGAAAACAAACTATCTACATTGACTTAAGAAGAAAGAGAATCTCAATACATGAATAACTACTAAGGACATTGAATCAGTAATCAAAATCTCCCAAAAAACAGAAACACAGGACCACTTGATTACACAAGGGAATTTTACCAAACATTCCAAGAAAAATTAACACCAATTCTGTTCAAACTCTTCAAAAAAAATTTAAGAGAAGGAAACACACCCTAATTCATTCTGTGAAGCTAAAATCACTCTCATAGCAAGGCCAGATAAAGATACCATGAGAAAAGAAAATTACAGACAAATAATTCTTATGAATATAGATGCAAAAATCCTCAACAAAATGCTGGCAAACCAAATCATTTGAAAAATTATACACCATATAATTAGACCTAAAAGACATGTATAGAACACTATATAGAGAGAGATATATAGAACATTTGCATACCCGGGGTAAATCCCAAGTATGCAAAGGTGGTTCAACATAAGAAAATCAACTAATGTAATACACCACACTAACAGACTGAGGGGAAGCATCACATAATCATCTCAATTGATACACAAAAGGCATTAGACAAAATCCAGCATCCTTTCTTGTAACAACAGTCAGAAAACAAGGAATAGAAGGAAACCTCCTCAACATGATAAAGAGCATACATGAAAACCCACAGCTAACATCATACTTAATGGTGAAAGACTGAAAGCTTTCCCTCTAAGATCAGGAACAAGACAATGGAATCAAATCGAAAGCTCAGAAACCAATCCTCATATTTATAGCAAAGATCACACAACTGGGAAAAAATAGTCTCTTTAACATATGTTGCTGGGAAAACTGGAACTATATTTGCAAAAGAATGAAAGGGGATCCTTACCTCACACCATCTACAGAAATCAACTCAAAATGGATCAACAACCTTTATATAAGAACTATCAAACTCCTAGAAGAAAATATAGGGAAGCATCATTAGGACCTTGTGTTAGACAATGGTTTCTTAGACTTCACATCCACAAACAACAAAATAAAAAAATAGTTAAATGGGACCTCTAACTATAAAACATTTAAAACTTTAAAACATTAGTGCCTCAAAAAACTTTATCATGAAAGTAAAATGACAATCAATACAATGGGAGAAAATATTTGGAAACCAAATACCCAAAAAAGATTTAACATCCAGAATTTATAAAGAAACCCTTCAACTCAACAACAAAAAAACAATCTAATTTTAAAAATGGGTAAAAGACTTGAATAGCCATCTCTCCAAAGAAAATGCATAAATGTCCCAAAAGCACATGATTAGATAGATCCTCAACATCATTACCATTTAGGAAAATGTACATCAAAACCACAATAAGATACCATTTCATACCCACTAGAAAAGCTACTATTACAAATATATATATATATAAATAAACAAAACCAGAAAATTACAAGTATTTGAAAGGATGTGGAGAAATAGGAACACATTCTTTGCTTGTAGAAATGTAAAATGGTGCGGATGCTATGGGAGACAGTTCAGTGGTTCCTCATAAAGTTAAAAGTTAAGTACAGAATTACCATATAACCTGGGAATCCCAATAGAACATTTCTACATCTAGGTATAACCTAAAATAATTGAGAACAAGGACTGAAACAGTTATTTTCACACCAATGTTCATAGTGGTATTATTCTCAGTTGCCAGTAGATGGAAGCAACCCAAGCATTTATCAACCAATGAATGATTAAACAAAATGTGGTATATACATAGGATGGAATAATATTCAGCAGTAAAGAGCAATAATGTTCTGATGTATGCAAAACATGGATGAAACTTGACGACATCATGTTGTGTGAAATAAGCTAGGTACAGAAGGATAAATATTGTGTGATCTTACATATGGGAAATAATTCAAATAAGCAGAGTCGTAAAGTCAGAATCTAGAATATAGGTTACCAGGGTATGGAGTGGTGGCAGGGTATAGGAAGTTAGGTAAAGAGTTTCTATTAGGGATGATGTAAAAATTTTGGTAACGGATGGTGGTGATGGCAGCACAAATTGTTAGCACAACTGACAGCACTGAATTATATATTTGAATGTGGTTAAAAGGAGAAATTTTAGGTTGTGTGTGTATCATTAGAATACAAATTCTTAGAAAATGCATTGAACTGCACAACCTAGTGACACTAAGTTAAATCATGGACTATAGTTAATATACAATTATAAAAGTGTGCTTTCATCAATTATAACAAATGTACCCCACCAAGGCAAGGTGTTCATAATAGGGAGGTATATGAGAATCCTGTATTTTATGGAGGATTATTCTGTAAACCCATAACTTCTCTAATAAGCTTTTTTTTAAAGTTTGCAGAATAGCTTTTTTGCAATTATTCTGGGTTTGCAGAATAATTTTTTTTAAAGTAAAAACAGCAAAGACAAAATGAAGTTGAAAGAGTCTTAGGCATCTTTCATCCAAGAGTTGTAGAAAATGCCCACAGTCTTTATCAGAGGGGCACTTCAGTTCCTTCACCCACTCCCTCGAGGGTAAAGTCCAATCTTGCCCACCTAGGCTCCTCCAGCTTCAACAAAGCTGGATGACTGCTTTGTTGCAATGTCCTGACTCCTCTCATGCAATGTCCTTTTTTGTGTGTGCCTTTGTTTTAATCACAATATTTTATGTTTGGTTAAATGCATTTGAAGGGAAGATAAAACAAAAATAATGTAACACCAAATAGTAAACGATGGGGTGCACACCTGCTGGTCTCCTGACTCTAAAATCTTCACTGGAATTTGGACGTCAACTCCAGCTCTGGCTATAAAATTGACCAGAGACAATTCAGTCATTTAAGTTCTATATATTTTTTAAAAGTCTTATTTTTCAGGTGAACAAAAATACACTCTAAGAACTCTGAAAAACAACAATAACAACAGTGAAAGCACTGTGCATTCTGTAAATAAAATGGGAACGCTGGTCTGGGAAGAATCAAGGGGCTGTGACTGTCTTACCCAGTATAAAACCAGGGCAGGCTCTGACCAGGTGGGAATGCCTGGAAAGTGGCTTTGAGGATATGCAAGAGTCTCTCTAAGATCATTATCTCAGTCTGGATCATTATCTCAGTCCCAATCATTTTCCAGTGACTGTTTTTTGGTGCAATTCACCTTGGCTGGCAATTGATTAGAGATGGTAGTCGGCCCCTTCCATGGGAGCCAAATATTGGTCATGTTTTTAAAAAAACAAACCCTCTAAGCATCCCAACTTCTTCAACACTTCAGAACATTTAAAGGATTGGCATGATATCAACTTTCAGATCTTGCTTCCTCTGTAACTCTCTCCTTCCATCCTTACTCTGATAGCACCTGTCTAAAGCTCAGCATGGCAATCAATAACTGCAGCATCCTGGGGCAGGAGGGAGCTGTGCCCTCCATGAATTGATGAATCCAGACGTGAGTCCAGCATATTTACTCAACAAAGCTTTCAATTAAAAACCAACAAGAAAGCCCAAGATGAAATCAACTACTGGAGAAATGAGAAATCTGTCTGTACTGAGCAAATATTTACAATGCATGTGTCATGTGACGATTTAATTAAAAAAAAGAATGCTGGAAAGTGCTTCAGAGGTAAATGAATTTGAAAGAAAAAGCTTCCATAGGAGAAAAGGAAGTTTAAAAGGGGAGTGGGGGGTTGCTTCAGTTTTGCTATCTAATAATGGAATTTTTTTCATGAAAATACTTTGATAATTTGACCCTCAAAAGAAACGACCAAATGGAATTTTTATTTGCACTAGAATATATTTCTGGTATTTTCTGTCCTTGGGTTTTGAATATATTTACATTTAACTCCAGGTCTAGTTCAAACTAGTTCCCTGGTTGGTTAAAAAAGAAAAGAAAACAACTCAGGTATTCTTTCTATTAGGGAAAAAATACATATTTTGGGTTCATTTATAAATTTCACAGTTCAGGTTTGAACCCACAATTTCATTTAATGCCAACTTCCACCTATGATTTAAACTCAGAAAACTGTGACTGTATATCATGCCTGCTTTATTTCTTGGCTAAATATGATGGCTGCACCCCCAATTTATATCAGACAATAGGTCATTTTTATTTCTCCAGATAAAAGTCGCATGACTTTTTATTACCATAATGTTTCATTTATACTTTGCAGTTATGATACACAACACTAGAACTGATATACCTTATCCAAGAACTGTTTGTAAAACACATAGGTATGAGCTGACAGCTTAACTTATTTCTTTTCAAAAATCCTTACTTCACTGTTTTCTCAGTTGTAGTTCCATAAGCATAAGCATAGTGTCATATTAGTAAGTTGAAAATATATCATATTTCTTCTTATGATGGCTACCTTACTTTTAGTCCTTAAATCCCTATTTGGGGACAGCAAAGCTGACACAAAGAGCATAACCATCACATTGTAACAAAGATAAGATATACAGCCACATTTATTTCATTTTTCACTTTCCCCTTAAATTTTTAGGCATTGCCAGACAGAAAGCTTTTAAACAGCACAACATAATGGGATATGAAATTCTAAAGCCTAGAAAAATACTCTTCTGAGCAGAAATTTTCCACATGCCCGTTATGACATATGTCAGGGTGCTTTACTTTCAGGATCCTGCATAGCTTTCCGCTTCTGGTGCATTTTTCATATTGGCCTGCTCCTGGTTTATCAACGAAAGGATTCATCCAGCTCTGAAGTTCCTGGTCAGGGCTTTATGGCTTTGCTGCACGCACATTCGGCATGGAGATGGGAGCCGTCAACAGGTAGAAGGGAGCGATCCTTCAACCACCGTCCTTGGGGGCGGGGAGAACAGCGCCAGCCCCCACCCCCACCCCGACTCACAGTGGATGCCACCACATAAATATCACAAGCAGGCGCCCTGCTGGGCAGCAGGAACACCCACAGCGCACAGGGCGTGCAGCTTCCACTTACACTATGCTCCTTCGAGGGGGTGTTTGTGTTTCTCCCCAATTTCATCAATGGCTTCCTGAAGTCCTAAGAGTCTGCAAATCCTCCAGATAGCTGTCTTTTTCCAAGGCAGAAGCCATACTGCACTTTTCAGCCCCAAGACTGTATTTGAAGCAGGACGTTTTGGCATGAATCACAATGAGCTTGCTTTAATGCTTCAAAACACCCAAGATAAAATGTTAAAACGATATATATATATATATATAGGGTTTCACCCCCATTCTTGACACTTACCCATTGTTCAAATGTGCCCTGAGGCTCACTCCAGGTGGGTGCTGGTATCACTGCTGAGTGACCATTGTCAAAAGGTGAAAGTGCAGTGGTTTGTGTTTTAAATGACATCAAACTGCCCCATGTCAAAATGACTGGATTAAAACCACCACAGCAAAAATCAAAATCAGCGTGCTCCTAGAGGCATTTAGGAGTTCTAATCTTGCCTAATCCTAAAACCTTGCACCACAGCAGCACCACCAGCCCTTTCAGAGAGCAACCCCTCTCCCCTAGAATAATTTTGACCACCCTCTATCAATGCATACTCCTCATAGGTCATATCTGCCTGGGACCCCATGTTCAGGTAATATAAGAATTCAGCTAGGGCTGCTACATGCATGGCTAGAAGGGAAAGACAAAGGAGGGGTCATTTGTAATCACCAGCCTTGCACTTTGCAAACCTTATATAATTTATGACACATGTACATTGAACATATGAAACAGTATTAAACTCATTTTACGGCTGAGGAAACTGGGACTAGGATATTCACTCACGATATTCATATTCATTGATTTAATCAGTGACAGAGCTGGAATTAAATAGGGTTCTGTCTGATTCCAACATCTGTGTTCTTTCTACTACATCATGCTAGTTAAGCCATTAATATTCCCAGAGAACATGGGCTTTTTAACCAAAGCCTCAAAGTCTTACAGAAGGTAATGGACCACATAAGAAACGCAGATTAGAAGGAAGAAGTATCTTTCCGCAGAAGGCGACAAGGAACTGTCCATGCAACTAGCATTTGGACCAGACGGAATCTATGCATCTCATTTAGATGGGATCTAAGGGGAAAATGATGTGTTGAATCTCAGGGACCTTCCTTAAAAATTAGCTCGCATACATCCTCCACCCCAACCTTTCCCCCTTTCTGTAGACTGAAATGTGAACAGGATGGCTGGAACTGGTACAGCTATCTTGAATTATTGGGTGATTTTAGGAACAGAAGCCATAAAAAGCAGATCAACTAGGGCAGTACTATAGTGGCTCAGTGTAGAATTCCCGCCTGCCATGCCAGAGACCCGGATTCAATCCCAGGTGCCTGCCCACGCCATAAAACAAAAAAAAAAAAGAAGAAGAAGAAACAGATCAACCTCCAGCTAGAAGGAGTCTGAGTTGCTCACAATTTGTAGAATAGAGGCACCTTCCCAGCCCTGTACTGCCTGCCTCCAGGTTTCCATATCAGAGAGAACTAAGCCTCTACCTTATTCAGATTGGTTCTCGTTTCCCCATGGATGAGCCCAATCCTAACCAATAAACACAGTGAGGGTTTACAAGCCTTGGGGGCTTTATGAGCAACTATCTAGCCCAAGAAAGAGCAATTTTGTTCAATAAACAGCATCTGTGAATTTGAAGATCTTAAGGAGCATTAATGAGAAGGAAATAATTACAAAAATAATGAAACGAAATTACCACAATGTAGCCCTTTTCTCATTCTCAATGCAGCCAGCATAATCTAAATACTGTGTCATTCTCTATAGCCAATGAATTAGCATAAATAGAACATTCAAGTGTATATGATAATTATTCAATTATAATGATCAAAGGGAACAGCCTGCTGAAAACCATCCCTGGTGCCAAATCCATGCTTAAGAAAATATCATTATATTTTAAGAAAAAAAAAAGACCAATTTTGATCATCTGAGATGTGCTATTTCAGAACTGAGCTTCTAATTTCATTAATATGAGGGAATAAAATGTCATTTCACCTTCTTAAGAGACAGAGATGCAACATTCCAATCTGCCTGAAAGTTCGGTAACTGAAAATGATGTGTATTACAAATCACTAACTTTAGACAGATTTGGAAACAGATCTGGAAGTCAGACCCTAAGGTCAAAAGGGGAAATTGCTTGACTGGAGCAGGTTTTGAGCTTCCAAAGAGAGTGAAGCTATATCTACTGTATGTCTCTGCAATTATATTTGGAACCAAACCCACAGACTGTTTCTTCATCTACTGAGGATATTTCCTTGCCTCAGAAGGATGTTGATTACAAGAAACCAGAACAATGGACATTTTTGAAACCTCCTGAAAGCCTGTCCCTCCCAGATCAAGGTCCAGATGGTTCAAAACCGTCTAGGAAGCAGTCCTTGATTATCTATTCTGTGCATCTTCTGTCACAGACACACGGGGAAGCAAAGATGTGAGCTGCCCCAGGATTTCCCCGAAGCCAAAAATCTGCTCAGTTTTTCTCTGAGCAGATATTCAGCTGCTTTAGTCCAATTTAGGGGGGCAGCTGTTGGGCACATTTGGCCACACACCTAAATGGGAGCCTCCAGCAATCTGAACTGAAAAATGACATTGCTGGGGCAGTGGGAGAGAGGCCCCAATGATGTGGGGAGTTTGGTAAGGTGAAGAAGTACTTCTAGACTTTTATAAAGCTGTTGGCTTAGCCTAACCTCAGAGATGTTCTTCTGAACAAAATGTGCTTCAGTGTTTGGATTTTGAAAGGCCAATTTTTGGAAAGCTTGATAAGAGTTGGAAAGAGAAGATTCCATTAAATGGTGCTTAAGACCTTGAAAACTTTCAAGAAGCCTGGAAATCTTACCGTCACCAAGGCAAATCCAGTGGTTTACAAATAGCCCCTGTATTCTTGGCTCTCACACTAATGGCTATGTGATCCATGAACTGGAAATCTCCCAAATTGCCTATGACAGAATCAGCTGTACCAAGGTGCAAAACAGATGCTCATGTAGTCAGGGTGGGTGAATAGAGGCTGTGGTAACAAATAAACCCTAATAGCTCCATGGTTTTAACATGACAAACATTCATTTCTCTCATAGGATAGTCTGATCAGACTCGGTTATGCTCCTCCAGTCATAACTTTTGGACCAAGGCAGCTCCCAACTAGTGGCTCCCTACCCAAAAATGACCAGGAAAAGACATTGGGAAGGCTCAGAAGATACTGAACTATTCTTAGCCTGGAAGTGACAGGGTGGGGCCAGAACTAGTCACATGGCTATCCCAAATACAAGAGAGTTGGGAAAATATAGAGGACCACAGATATATTGGTGAGCCATGAGTCCCTCTCAAAGCTGCTAAGTTAAGTCAACAGGTATGGACCTGTCCAATAGCTACTCTGCAAAATGATTTTTAAAGGATCCAGGGAGAAAACAGTTAAACACACAAACATCACCAGAAAGAGAGAAACAGGAAGAAAGTTTGCCCATGAGTAAAATTCTTGGTAATTCCTGGGATAAGACATAAGGAAGTCTAAAGAAAAGAAGGATTAAGAGAGAAAATGGCTGAAACATTGACACTCCTCAGGAAGCTTTAGAGGATGTGTATTAAAAAGAACTGAGAATAAGAAGACATTAAAGGGAATAAATAGTAAACGGGAAGTCTTTATGGTCAGACAGAAACAATAGAAAGTAGGCTTTTAGAAGTAGGCATAGAGTAGACAGAGAAAAGAGGAAATTACCTTCTTTACCCAGCAATAATGGGGGTTATAAATCATATTTTAAAATCCCATAATTGTCAAGAGAAATGATCTCTGATTCATAGACATTCTAGAAGGCAATGAAAGAGGAGATAAGGAGGAATAATAGTAAACATCACAACTCCTCTCCAGAATGAAAGAGAGAAAAAATGAATCATTTTTGAAAGATTTTCAGAAGACCTATGAAATACAGATGATGTCAGACAAGTAGTGTTTAAATTCTTGAATTAAAGTAAGGAAGAAAATATATTTAACAGCATAAAAAAGAGGACGTGTGATATGAGAGGTGATTTTTAAAACATGAAAATTGTTCTAAATCAGAAATCAATCTCTCTTGAGAGTGGGGGAGTATGAAACTGGTACCCCCGGAGAGCAAAACTGTAGAAGTAGGTGCAAGGCCTAGGAGATTCTTCACCTAAAATAATGTTATTAATTAAAGAGACAATAAAATTACTTTCAAAGCTCAAGAATTAAAAATAAAAAGTACAAATTAGGCAGATAGCTATTGTATGTTATAAATAAGGTGAAACAAGAAATACATTATTTGGACAATCACTGTATCTCCTTGAATCTAAGTTGATTCAAAGCTCTATTGAAAGATGATCCGTTGATTTAAAGGCAGCTCTGGGGTCAGAAAGATTGACAATGTGAATATATACAAAGAATATAAGATGTATCGTTATTTGAGATAAGTTAAACTGATGATTAATCTGTATTTAAAAGGTAGGAGATGTTTTAAAACCCAATAACATCCTGGAGGGAGGTCTCATGGCATCACGTGGTACAGTATTTTCATAATAACTTGGTCATCAAGTTCATGAGTGCTGGGAGGCTCTACAGAATAGCAAATGCAATGAATCTCTTTTTAAAAAACAAGAAAACATTTCTAAAAAAAGTTAACAGTGGCTATAGATGCAGGAGCTTGTCTTTGGATCCAAGATTCAACAGCACGTGTGCAAGGTAGATATGATTTACCATCTGGAAAAAAAAAAAGCAGGGGGAGGGCAGTGAGGAAGGGAGAGAAAAGCAATGGTGGAGGTTTTAATGAATAAGGGATGTCATTCTGCTCTGCTCTGAGCTTGGTCAGACCACGCCTGGAATATTTGGTTTGCATCTGGGGATGATGCTTAAAGAGCACAGAGGTAAACAGAACCACCCAGGTGGTGGAGGCCTTGAACATCTGTCACATGAGGAAGAGATGAAGGGAGAAAGAATGATTGAAGTAGACAAGAGGTCTAAAGGGGAGAAAACAGCTCTATTCTGCATCAGAACAGTGGAAAGGACAGGCAACGGATTTAGGCTCCTCATAAGGATGCACTTTCAATAGTGGGGAGTGTGCTGCCTCCTGGGGTGGTAGGTTCTCCTCATGGAGGTGTCCAAGCAGATAGTAAGAGATCACATAAGGCATCTGTGCTGGTTTGAAAGCATGCATGTCTCCTAGAAAAGCCATGTTTTAATCAAAATCCCATTTCATAAAGGCAGAATAATCCCTATTCAATACTGTATGTTTGAAACTGTAATCAGATCATCTCCCTGGATGACGTGATTTAGTCAAGAGTGGTTGTTAAACTGGATTAGGGGATGACATATCTCCACCCATTTGGGTGGGTCTTGATAAATTTCTGGAGTCCTATAAAAGAGGAAACATTTTGGAGAAAGAAGGAGATTCAGAAGGAGCAGAGAAGAACAACATAACCATGAGAAGCAGAGAGTCCACAAGCCAGCGACCTTTGGAGATGAAGAAGGAAAATGCCTCCCGGGGAGCTTCATGAAACAGGAAGCCAGGAGAAGAAGCTAGCAGATGACACTGTGTTCTCCATGTGCCTTTCCACATGACAGAGAAACCCTGAATTTCATCAGCCTTCTTGAACCAAGGTATCTTTCCCTGGATGCCTTAGATTGACATTTCTAAAGACTTGTTTAATTGGGACATTTTCTCGGCCTTAGAACCATAAACTAGCAACTTATTAAATTCTCCTTTTAAAAGCCATTTCATTTCTGGTATATTGCATTCTGGCAGCTAGCAAACTAGAACAGCATCGAAGGGGGAATGAAACATAAGGCAGATCTCCAGCCCACCTAGTTTTCAAGGTCTATTCCCATCTTGAGATTCTCTAATTCTATAATAGGGATGAGATTACCTTCCTGAATGGATTTTTCCTGCAAGATCTTAAGAAGAAATTGGCTGCACAAATGAAAAAACAAAAAAAGTCAGTCTATAAACCCTTCCCTATGGTTGGCTGCTGTGCTTCTATTTCATTGCCGAGGGTTTTGTGGTCAATAAGAATCCCTCGGGGAAGTGTTTCTAATGGCCTACTGTCTAACCATCAGCAAAGAGCACAGCCATGGGTAAAGACCTGCAGAGCCAAGGGGAAGCAAAGGTAACAACCTTCCTGGGGCATTCACTCCCCTCCCTCTGCTTCTGAAAACACATCCTATGAGTTTGGCATCGAATGTTGGCATTCAAGGAACAGATGACCATAAGGAGGCCTTAGGGACCCAACAAAAATATTTCCAAGGACAGGAACTGACAAAACATTGCAAGTGTAAGAATGAAATTCTAAAACGGCCAGAATCAAGTCACACAGCACTTAGGTGAGAATGTTTTGTGTAAGTGCCAGAGAAGTCAGAAACTCCGACTGGGGCCATAAGAAATTTTGCTACCAGGGAGAGAGAGGTTGGACAATGCACAGCTGGTAGCAGTTTTTCAGAGAACCAAAACTCCTTCATATTTACACCCCAAAGAGTTGAGACTTTTCCCTTAAACTAGTTGTATATATTCTATATTTGGAAATTTTCCCAAACTAGTGTAAGTTTTGCCACTCCCGCTGTTTCTCAATCTAACTCTATCTGTTTCTATCTACATCTGTATAAAATAACTACAAATGCCATATCTGTATGGTGCCTTCAATTCCACATGGTGCTTTAGCTTTTTTTGTTTTGTTTTGTTTTGTTTTGTTTAAATCTCATGACAGTTTTTGGCAGTTAAAAGCACACAGCAAGAAGATGGTAGGCTCAGGGCTCAAAACCAGATTTCAAGTCCCATAGAACTCCAGCTCAGGGTTTTATCTCTAGCTGACTTCTCATCCCACTGCCTTACTTTGAGTTCCTCTGTGAGCTGACCCAAAGGAGGTCAGCAGCTGGCTGTGCGTTTTCCACTTTCCTATGCCTTTCACTGCCTCTCTGTCTCCATTTATATTCTTCCCCCCACCATCGTCTCCTTCCCCTCCCACCCTCACCCACTCCATGCCTTGTTCTCTCTCTTCGGAAAGAAAACAGTCACTAAACCCACATGCTATAATCAGTGGTGGCCCTTGCTGGAGACACATCAAGCACAGAAGGAGGACTCAGAGGTCTAGAGTGGAAGGGCTTCGTTGTGAGGGGAATGATTCATAGCTGTTGAAAGAATCAGTGTTTGGGGTGGGTTGTTTCTCCCCACTTCCATGAAAAGGATAGGCTTGTCAAATCAAAGCTGGAATTTGTTCTTTAGTGCCTGATTTAGGAGATAGTACATCATAGGAAAGCCCTCGTAAAAAGATTATGGCACTGTCGAAAAAATTATTGGAATGTTTCATCTGTCTGCATATCAGCTTGTTAAAGGATGGCTCTAAAGAATAGCGATTAATTAGAAAGAGGCAGTGTGCTGGTTTGAAACTCTATGTACCCAGAAAAGCAATGTTCTTTTAATCCTAATCCAATTTTGTAGGGGAAGACCGATTGTTTGGGTGGGACCTTTTGACTAGATTATTTCCATAGAGATGCAACCCACCCAATTGTGGATGGGACCTTTTGATTAGATGGAAATGTGACCCCCACTCATTCAAAGTGGGTCTTAATCCTTTTACTAGAGCCCTATATGAAGATAATAAAAGGCAGGAAATATAGAGAACACTCAGAGTCAACACAGAAAGCATAGAGATAAACCAAGATACAGTCATTTGGAGATGCTTAGAGATAGACAGCAGCTCAAGGAGGAGGCCACTGGAACCAGGAGCTGAAAGCAATGAAACCCAGAAGCAAAGGACCAGAAGATGCCAGCTATGTGCCTTCCCAGATGACAAAGGCATTACGGATGCCAGCTACCTTTCCCTCCAAGAAGGTATTCTCTTGTTTGTGCCTTAATTTGGACATTTTCATGGCCTTAGAATGTAATTTATAATTAGTAAGTCCCTTTTATAAAAGCCAATCCTTTTATGGTATATTGCATTCTGGCAGCATAACAAACCAAAACAGGCAGTGTGCTTTATTTCTCCAGCTCCCACTCTGGTGGGTGCGTCAATTCTTATTTAGCCTGGTAAATGTGAAGTCTGGAGTTAAACCAGAGGAGTAATTGAAGGAATTCACCAGAAAACTTTGGATCTTCCTACCATCCACCCTCTAAAATAAATGGTTTATTCAGGATGTGTAGGGAAGTTGGGTTATACTGTTCCTTTGTTTGCAATGCTGCTTCAGACTCAGAGATGAGAAGCAAAGGGAAACAACACTGGCTGAGTGTCTGCCCCAGCCAGACCCTGATCTGAACGCTATAACAATGGTGCATCATTTCACCTCCCCTGTTACCCCTTGAAGTAAGAATAGTTATCTTTCTTTTCAAAGAATGAGCCAATGCTTAGAATTCAAACCCAGATAGTCTGATCCCCTGGGTCTGGGCTAGTCTTCCTTCCTGCCATTCATGACCTAAGGTTTCTGTCAAGGACAATGGCAGGAACAATGTCACCCACTCACTGTACCATTCTCCCTGCCTGGACATGCAGGAGGACACCGTCAACCTTCCTTGTAAAGAACGGGGTGGGGGGCAACTGATTAAATTCTGGCAAATGGGAGTGAAGCATCCCTTCCCTTTGGAGGCAGGTAGAGCCATGAACTTCCTCCTTCTTATGCTTCCCTTGGAAACCACATGGCAGGGCTTGGATGGCTTTGTCAGCAGGTAGGAGAGAAACCCAGCTGATCCTCATTAGGTGTGCTGGTTTGAAAGGATTACATACCCTAGAAAAGCCATGTTCTAATCCTGATCTATCTTGTAGAGGCAGCCATTTCTTCTAATCCCTATTCAGTACTATAGGTTGGAAACCCAATTAGATTATCTCCACAGAGATGTGATATACCCAATTGTGGGTATTAAACTTTGATTAGAGGGAGATGTGACTCCAGCCATTAGAGGTGGGTTTGATTAGTTTACTGGAATCCTTTAAAGGAGGAAACATTTCAGAGAGAGCCACGAGAGAGTCAAGAAACCTATGAGACTCCATGCAACCAGAGACCTTTGGACATGAAGAAGGAAAACGCCCCCAGGGAACTTCATGAAACTTGAAACCTGGAGAGAAAGCTAGCAGATGTCAGAAGTCACCATGTTCTCCACGTGCCTTTTCAGTTGAGAGAGAAACCCTGAACTTCATTGGCTTTTCTCTAGTGAAGTTTACCTCTTGTTGGTTCCTTAATTTGAACATTTTTATAGACTTGCTTTATTTGGGACATTTTCACGGCCTTAGAACTGAAACTTGCAATTTAATAAACTTCCCCTGTTAAAAGCTGTTCTGTTTGTGATATATTGCATTCCAGCAGCTAGCAAACTAGAACATCAGGTCTCCAGGAATAAGAAATAACCTTTTTCCTTTTCTAGTCATGAAGATTTCGAGGCATGTTTGTTACTCAGCATAGCTTAGGCTATCACAGCTAATACAGTGATAAATATGTCAAGTTTTACTGACCAAAAGAATACTGCAGAAGGAAGAATAGCAAAGTGGTAGCCACCTAAGCAGACTCATCCATCCTGACTGCAGAGAAAAGGCAGTAGAATGTCTTGTTGACAAACATAAGCCTTTTAATTAAGGCTATTAAAAAGGATATAGGATATCACACCACTTCTTTTGATCAAGGTCTCTAACTTTCTCCTCCTTAATTCCCCAGTTGACAAGATCTGTGAATCATCCCTGTGCTGGTTTGAAGCACAAAAAGCAAGCAGGTGACAGGCTAAAGCACAGGTCATGGGTATAAAGGGCCGTTTTCCTTCTCCTTAGATATTATGGAGTGATTTTGAGGACACATATCAATTACTTCAATCATTTGGATGGGATTGACAGTCAATGCACTGAGCTCACTACTCTGAATGCATGTCTGTTATAAAGCTGAGATTACCAGATTGGTATGCAAATCCTTAAGGGTACCTCTTTATAATATGTTGTTGATCCACTCCCCAGATATTTAAATACAAAAAAAAAAAATAGCAACAGAATAAAATGAAGGTTGGGTAAATCTTGAAATCAGGAAAGATTATCTTTAGTGCCCCACTCTGCATTTTGAAATCTGCTTCCCTATGACTTTTTCCAATCTTCCTTCTCCAGGTATGCAGAACCTCCTCCTCATTCCCTGAATCTCCATATGTGTCCCCTCTGTCAACACACCAACCTTCCCAAATTGACTCCCCCTCAGTGTCATTCAGCAGGATCAGCCACCAGTAGCCAGACATTATCCTGCCACTGTTTCATAGGTGTTCACGAGTTTATAGCTTAACATTCCTAATTAGGGTATTTATTTGTACTTTACCTCTCAGTTAACCTGATTGTTTTTTGTTTTGTTTTGTTTTGTTTTGTTCTGTTTGCTGTTGTTGTTGTTGCTTTGTTTGTTTTTCGCATGGGCAGGCACCAGGAAATGAACCTGATTGTTTTTAACAAGGGCTTTGCACATTGTTCCTAAATCCTCAGGGACGAGAGAAGCAGGGCAATTCCAGCACCACAGTCAACCACACAAATACGAATTATCGCTGAAACTTTTGTAGCCCTCCCTATCACACTATGTGGTCAGCTAACCTCGCCCCACACCTGTGACCGCACTGCCCTTCATAGGAGAAGTCCATGCTCTCTAACAAGTCTATGTCCCTGTTAGGCACACAGTCGCTTGTTAGCCCTACTGCACACCTTGGAAGTGAAGTCTAGTCTACAAGAAACAGAAAGGAAACACATCGCAAGTTCCTTCAACAATGGGATGGTTCCCTGCCTCTGACAGCTCCAGTGGGACCCAGCCCTCCTTCTCTGCAGTGCTCTGAAAGGAATTTCCTGTGATCCTAAAATCCAACATCGCAATATGCTATTTGTTCATTGAACTAATTTCACCTAAATGGGAGACAAGGAGTGAGGGGAAGGGCTGGATAGAAGGGGAGGGATATGCAAATACTAAACTGAAAACTAATAAAGAATTTTAAAAACACGTGAATATTCTGGACAGCCTGGAGGCAGATTAGAAAACTAGATGAATGAGGAAGAAATAGAGCCCCTGACAAGTTGGCTAACTAGTTGACAACTCTACCTTAGGCCATCCCTTCCCAGACACAAGGAATAGGTCATTTTCCATTACTGTCAAACATTCAAATCACTTCTTTTATTCAGTTAAAGATACATTCAAATCAGTTCAGATGTTACCCTAAAGATCACCTTTCTATGCTTTTTTCGTTTCTTTATCCTTTCGCGCATTCCTTCAATTCAGCACAATGTGCCAACTCTGTGAGAGACACATCACACGCTAAGATTTCTGTACTGTGTTATGATGTTATTCAGCTAAAGACCCAGTGCAGGGGTCCCTAGTAACAGACGACATGGAGGACATACTTGGGTGTCAGTCTCAAGCGCCTGACCCCACCCCACCTCTACCACCCCCACCATCCCAACGCCTCCTCCCTCCCTCCACACCCTCCAGCACCCAACAATGATGGTCAAGCTTCAGTTTAGGCCCAGAGACTACAGACATAGGAAATAGGAGAAAAGAGGCTGCCAGAGAGCACTTATCACAGACGAGAAAGAAGTTCTGAAGTAAGTGCTACTAACAGTGCTTACAGTAAATCCTGGTAACCGGCTCGCTGATAATGGACTACAAGCTTGAGAAGCTCATGGTAATAGCTCTCTATCCTTGAGAACTGGAGGTACGGTGGAAGACATGAGAATACATATGTGCAGAGAGGCAGAAGCCAGGGAAGAAGGAATGGAAATGTCATCTCCCTAATACAAAGAAGAACAACACGGAACAGTCTCTCAAAAAGCTCAACATCAAATTGCAGAGACAAAACAAGTACCTATGGGAAAACCAAAAGCAAGAAAGGATGAGAGGTATCTGAGCCAGTTTGAAAGGATTTATGTACCCTAGAAAAGCCATGCTTTAATCCTTATCCAATGTTGTGGAGGCAGCTGTTTCTTTTACATCCTATTCAGTACCGCGTATTGGAACTTGATTAGATTATCTGCATGGAGCTATAACTCACACAATTGTGGGTATTAACATTTGAATAGAGGGAGATGTGACTTCACCCATTCCAGGTGGGTCTTGCTTCGTTTGCTGGAATCCTTTAAAAGAAGCAAGCATTTTGGAAAGAGCCATGAAGCAGAGAACCCACGTCACCAGAGACCTTTGGAGATGAAGAAGGAATATATCCCTGCGAGACCTTCATGAAACAAGAAGCCTGGAGAGAAAGGTAGCAGACATTGCCATGTTCACCATGTGCTTTCCCAGTTGAAAGGGAAATCCTGAACCTCATTGGCCTTCTCGAACCAAGGTTTCTTTCCCTGGTGACTTAGATTGGACATTTTTATAGCCTTGCTTTAATTAGGACATTTTTTCTGCCTTACAACTGTAAAGTAACAACTTATTAAATTCCCCTTTTGAAAAGCTGTTCTGTTCCTGGTATATTGCATTCTAGCAGTTAACAAACTAGAATAGGTTTTGGTACCAAGAGTGGGGTGCTGCTGCAGTTTGCAAATACTAAACATGTTGGAATGGCTTTTTAAATGGATAAGGAGAAGATTTTTGGAAGAATTGTGAGTATCTTGATAGGAAGGGCCTAGAATGTTTTGAAGAGACTGTTGGTAGAAATGTGGACTCTAAAGATACCTCTGATGAGGTAAACTGGAAGGAAGGCAATCCTTGTTTTAAAATGGCAGAGAATCTGGCACAATTGACTAGTGGCTTTGGCTGGAAAGCAGATTTTAAAAGCCATAAACTTTGATATTTAGCAGAAAAGATTTCCAAATTAAATGCGGAAAGTGCAGCCTGGTTTCTCCTCAGCTTATAGTGAAATGTGACAGGAAAGAGATAAGCTGAGAACTGAACTCTTTGGATACAAAGAAACTAGAAATTGATGTTCTAGAAAATTCTGGGCTTCCAAGAAGGGAGAATAGTGGCCCACATGAGGATTTAACCAAATGTGGAACCAGTCAGCCATTTCAGAAAAAGCCAGGATTGGAAATGAAGTTATCCAGGAACTTTATGGAAACTCCTACTGTCTGATGGGCATAATCCTTGCTTACTACATAGAAAGCCAGTAAGAGTGCTGTGGAACCTGTATAAACAAAGCCACTGCCAGTCTGGACTGGGAGGTCAGAAAAGGGACAATATGAAGGAGAAATAACTTCAGAGGTAGAACTACGGAAGCTTAAGTCTAAGGTCAAGAAACCTCAGACCAGGAGAGCGGACCCACCCAAGTACTTGGAGAGGGTGATTTGCCTCAAAGGCAAAGGATGGGCCTTCCACCTTGTTGCAGTGGAAGAGTCATGCCGCCTCAGGCCTTGGAGAGGGTGGAGCACATTCTCTGGGGTTTGGGGAGAGCTTGGCATGGTGGGATTGAGTGTGTGCCCCAGAGATGGCAGAGAGCCTGGGTGCAGCACCGGTGCTTGAAGAGGGTGGAGCCAAGAAAAAAGGTGGTCTCCCCAGTGCCCCCCAAGGTTGCATTTAGAGAGAGGTGTGCCACTGCCTTCACCCTTGGAAAGGGTAGGACTGACGCTTTCTAAAGCCCCAAAGATAAATGACAATTAGACTTTGAAATCTAGTGGAGTTTGCTCTGTAGGATTTTGAAACTGCTTGGGTCCAGCGACCCCTGTATTCCTTTCAATTTCTACCTATGGAAATAAGAACATGTATCCTATTACTATTCCTCCTTTGTATGTTGGCAGCAAATAATTTGTTCTGAGTTTTACAGGTCCAGAGCCAGAGGAGAATTTTGCTTTAGCACAAGCCATGCCTGTAACTAACTGTGATGGGATTTTGTACTGGTTTTAATCTTGTATTGTTACTGAAATGGTTTAAGGATTTCCAGTATTGTGATAGAATTAATGTATTTTGTATGTGGGAAAAACATGTCTGTTTTAGGGTCCAGAGGGTGGAATGTGCAGCTTGAAAGGATTTATGTGCCCTGAAAATGCTATACCTTAATCCTAATCCAATTTTGTGGAGGCAGTCATTTCTTCTAAACCTTATTCAGCACTATGTGTTGGGAACTTGATTAGATTATCTCCATGGAGATGTGACAAACCCAACTGTGGGTATTAACTTTTGAATGTAGGGAGATGTGACTCCACCCGTTCCAGGTGGGTCTTGTTTAGTTTGCTGGATTCCTTCAAAAAGAAGCAAGCATTTTCGAAAGAGCCATGAAGCAGAGAACCTACACCTCCAGAGACGTTTGGAGATGAAGAAGGAATATGTCCTCAGGAGAGTTTCATGAAACATGAAGCCTGGAGAGAAAGCTAGCAGATATTGCGTTGTTCGCCTTGTGCCTTTTCAGTTGAGAAAGAAACCCGGAACCTCATTGGCCTTCTTGAACCAAGGTATCTTTCCCTGATGACTTAGATTGGACATTTTTATAGCCTTGTTTTAATTTGGACATTTTCTCATCCTTAGAACTGTAAAGTATCAAATTTCCCTTTTTAAAAGCCATCCCATTTCTGATATATTCCATTCTGGCAGTTAGCAAACAAGAATAGTATCTAAAAGAAATGAGGGGGTGCAAGGGTAGTTTAGTGGTAGAATTCTCACCTGCCTTGAGGGAGGCCCAGGTTTGATTCCCCATCCATGCACTTCCCAAAAAGCAAAAACAAGCAAAACAAACAAAAAAATAATTGAACAAATGGAGCTGCAATAATAGGATACTCACATGGAAAAATAATGAAATGTGACTCCGCCATACACATACAGAAAATAAGTAAATGAATAAATAGACAAATAAATAAATGAAATGAAACAAACAGTGATATACATGAGCTCCTCCCACTCCCCACTCCCAAATCTGGGTCCATCGCTCACATCTTAATGCAATCACACTGAACAGGCTATGGAGGAAAAGGAGGTGTATTTACAACGGTGGGAGAGCAGGGGAAACTTCCCAAATCTAACTTCCCTTAGTGATTTTTCAATTGACTTTTATATATGTTAGAGATAAGGAAAGAGAACCATCTTGGGTAGTAGGGCTCTGATATTCATTAGTTCCTTATCTCAGTTATTTACCACTTTTGTTAGGATTTTCATCCTCTGTGATAGCTGGGTCATGGTGCCTCCACATCTGGGCTGATAAATGAAAGCCTATTCACATTGGTGTAGACTGCACAGATTACGCCTCTGTGCGACTAAAGCTCAAATTCACAGCTTGCTTACAGTTTTAAGGCTGCATTTACAATGCTAACACTGCAATGAGAACCACACGTTCAAGGAGTATGCAGGAGGGAAAAATCACAGAAATCAGGTGGAAAAATGTAGGAAAATTTCCAAAAGAAATACGATCTTTTGCAGAAGTAACTCAGAAGTAAACCTATAAGCTGTGGGCTAGACCAGGAGAAGCAGAAAGGAAGTGGTCTTGCCAATCCTTGCAAGTATAGTCTTTGTTATTTGCTACAGAAAATCTCCCCGATTTTACATGTTACCAAGTGCACAAGGAATGCGGATCTGTTTAGTGGTCGCAGGAGTCATCTACCCTTTGAGCCCACTTCATGATCCTCACTACAAGTCCAAAACAAAATGCCTTTAGCCCTTGTCTTTCCAGACCTTGGATAAATAATTTTCAACCCTTGAATGTGGAAAGTGAGATTTTCAACTTTCTCAAATCCCAACAGAGGACATGCCTTTCCTTTTCTACATTTAAAACACACATAAAAGTGGAAATTTAATAAAAGTCTCTCCCTAATTTGTTGAAAAATGTCTGGAGACAGTACCCCAGACTCTCCGACCATGACAGAACCTCAGATGTGTCTGCCAAGCTAGAAAAGACCCTAGCAAGGCCAACCTGAACCTGGGTTTCTAAAGCTGAACCCTCCATATACAGAAGTCAGGCATCTAATTTGTTCTCTTTGTGAATCAAAATGTAGAGCCACTATATGTATCACGTTTTATCATCACTCTCAGTCATTAAGCTGAGACCAGTGCCAGGAAATGAAATCTGCATCTGACAGCCTCTGGGTCAGAAGTAAGTGGCCCAAGTAAGGTTTAAAGTTGTAACAAATCAAGTCCCTGAAGTCAGCCAATGTGGAGATCTAAGAGCAGATGAATGGACTCAGCCAGAATAAGAATCACCAGCCAGCAATGAAATACAAGATCGACAGAAGGGTGAGGGAACAGAAAATGGCAAGTGACAGATCCATAATCAAGTTTATCCTCAAGGGCTGCCATGCTCTCCTTGTTTCTAGGGACTGGAAAGCATAGCTTCCATACCTGTCTGAAAATCATGAATCTCAGAGGGTCTTTTTTGCATTGATAGGTCCCATTTTCCCTCTTGGAAGCTTTCTGATTCCATCCTATTATTGCCAATGTTGCTGAATTAGGGGCCATCCCTCTGGGACACCCTACCGAGGAAATAGCAAATCTCTCCAGAACTTCCCTGAAACCTAGAGGAAGGTGAACAAAGCCCCTTTAAATCCTGCTGCATGCAGAAGCTTCTGGGAGTCTCAGCTGGACTCTGTCCCTTATACGAGCTGTAACAGAGCAGCAGAAAGCCCTCCAGACTGCACAGCCACAAAGCCTGGAACATTTATTAAAGTGTAGAGTCTGCCTGCCTCAGCATCAGCTAGGAACATTGTTGAAAATGTGGACACTCTAAATCTACCCAAGCAGAGTATCTGGAAATGGGCCCAGGAAACTGCATTTTAGACACTTCTCCCCTAGTTCCTCCCCCTCTGCCTTAGGGAATTCTATTCCTTTCTGTCTTCCCAGCATTAGTCACCTTGGAAAGAGAAGGAAGTTAGATCCCACTGTCTACTTAATATCTACAGATTCACATTCACTACCCATCTCATGGAAGAAAGGAAAACAGGTGACGAGGCCATGCTGGTGGAAGCTATGAGCTCATTACACAGGCCCTACACTACAGCCCAGGGCTGTTGTGTTAGGCTCTGAGCTTGTCGAAGCCTGGAACCAGGGCTCCCAGGAGTACTCAGTGAGTGCTTAATAAGTGCAGAGAGGGAAGCAGGAAGAGAAGGAAGGCAAGACAAAGAGAAAGGAGAGTGAGTAGAATATGCCAGTCCCCATCCAGTATTCGTTTTCACCCTCCTGTGTTCTGTCCCAACCCCTCACACTCAGTTGCTCTCAGATGGGGAATATTGACTTCTCACCCATCAGGCTTGCCCCCTCGGATGAAGTCTACTTCATCCTACTGAGGTAAGAGATCCTCAGTTGCTGCTAAATCCTATTAACTGTCAATCCCTCTGAGTCTGCAGTATGCCAAACTCTTAAAGAAAAAAAAAGCACTTTTTAGTATATTTTGCATAAAGGCAACTTCTCAAAGGTCACAGTGGCCAGAGAGAACATGCAGATACAAGAGGGAGTAAATCTGGTTCTGGGGCAGGAAGAAATTGGGCCTCTAGGTCCTGTACACATTTTTGTGTGGCTTCTAAGGAAGTGAAATATTTGGTTAGTTTATGGACTTCTGGATCCAACACTAAAATCCTGGGTTTAAAATAGTCTCCCATACATCATTTCAAAGGGGCTTCTCTCAGCTGGAGGGGTTCCTGTGGTACTAAGAGCATTGTGAGGTGTGCCAAAGGAAGATTTGGTACCCACAGCAAATGGGTCTCTTGACTTAACATTGCTAATGTTTGCTTCAAGGTTCAGTTGGCTTTTTCTACCTTTTCAGAAGATTTTGGTTTCTAGGCACAACGGAAACAACATGTCATTTCAAGAACTGGTGCTACCCCTTGAGTTATGAGGCTAACAAAAGTGGCCAATTGTTGCCTTGATTGGAAACAGGCAACCAAAACCTGGGAGTGATTTCCTTAAGGAGCAGCTTAGAGACTGTGATGGCTGTTTCTGTGGAGTAGGAAAGACTTCTATTCACCCTGGAAAGGTATTTACAAAGATCAGTTGGCATTTGAATCTTTGGCAGAGTAGCATATAGGTGAAGTTGACCTGCCAGCCTTCTCTTGGTTTTGTTTCTCACCGGTGAACTGGGAGTCTTAGGGGTGGTAGCCGGGCAAGGTTGCTAGAATTTGGGTTGTTATTGGTGCACAAAGCACAACTTTGAGTCACTTTTTAAATAGTTTTGGCTAAATGTTTCTCTTCAAGTACTTTTGTGCTAAGGTGGTGAAAACATCTCTGCTGGATAGGTAGCTTGGTGTAGGCCTTAGAGAACTTTCCATTGAACTTCACTAGGAAGGAAAATTATTTCTTCTTTAGTAAACCATCCATCCACTGCTTCACATGTATATTCTGTTCCTTTTGCTTTTCTTCCTCCTGGGAAGAAGGAGTTTTTCTTCCTCTTGGGTGTAAAGGGGAGTAGTAGGAGGGGAGAGAGGTCCAGGACTAATACTAACACAGAGATTGAGTCCTGGGTGGCCACTTCAGTGGCTCTGTTCACTCCGTCATTTCCTTTGGCCACTGGGGAGTTGGACTTTGGTTGCTCTGGACAGTGAATTACTGCCACTTCCTGGGGGAGCAATACAGCTTCCCGCAGGTTGAGAGTTTCCTGTCTGTGCTTGACAGGGATTTATTCCAAGTGAGCAACCCACTTTCCCTCCAGACAGCTGAGTGAGCAGGCCACACAAGAAAGGCACACTTAGAGCCAGCATAAAGATCAATCTTCTTCCCAGCTGCTGATGTTAAACCCCAAGTGAGGGCTATGAGTTTGGCCTTTTGAGTCAAGATCTCAGGGGATAGAGGCTTTGCCTCTATGACTTCCTGCAGGGAGACAACAGCACATCCTGCCTTTCTAACTCCTTCTTTCACAAAACTGCTTCCCTCCATAAACCATGCCAACTCTGGATTAATTAGGGGGACTGGTCTAAATAACTATTAGGGCTGGTCTAAAAAGTTATTCTAGCTGATTTGCTAGACTAGTTCTGTGCTAGAGTCCCTGCTATTTTAGGAGTCTACAGCTTGAAAGCCACTGATGTCCTCTTGCCTCCATAATGTCTCTGACTTGGTGAGGGGGTGGTATGTACTGTTAGAGTTCGTCCCCACATCAGCTTGGTGGCTTGTTCTGTAAGTAAGGCGTCGCCTCCCAGTACGCTGAGGCAGGGCGACCATCCCTGGACTGTGGGATCTAACGGCTCTGAAAAGTATGCCACAGTTAGGGGAATGTTTCCATGCTGTTGTTCTAAGACTCCTAATACTACTCCTTTCTTTTCAGTCACAAATAGGCAAAAGGGCTTATCTAAGTTTGGCAGGCCCAGGGCAGGCAGACTGGTAAGAGTGCCCCTGAGGGCAGTGAAGGCAGTAGCCTACTCTGTTTCCCATTCTAAGCGGACACTGTGTAGTCCCCTGATGGCTTCATACATAGGCTGTGCAATTTCTTCAAATCGGGGTATCCAGATACTGCAATATCTTGCCAGCCACAGGAAGGCTCTTAATTTTTTTTTCTGTCTTAGGGGGTGGCACCAAAAGTATAGCCTGGATTCTCTCAGATAGACAGAAGCACTCCCATGGGATAACAACAAACCTCAAGTAAAGAATTTCTTCAAGGCAATTTGAGCCTTGGAAAGCGATGTCAATACCCTTGTTCAGCTAGGAAATTAAGTGTGGCAATGGTGTCTTTGAGGGAGGCTTCCCTAGCAGGACTGCATATTAATAAATCATCCACATACTGAAGAAGGGAGCTAGATTCTCAATGCAGGAGGTCTGGGTCCTGTGCTACTGCATGCCCCAAAAGATGAAGACTGTCCCCGAACCCTTGGGGTAGACTGTCCGTGGGAGCTGAGTTGAGGTTGTGTCCCTGGACCCTTGCCACATACAGAGGCCCAACTCTGTTTTCTAAGGGCAAATACAAACTGAGAATCTGGAGGTAAAAGTATGCAGAAGAAAGCATCCTTTAAATCAAGGACTGAGCACTGCATGGTGGAGCTTGGGATTTTATTGAGGAGGGTATAATAGTTAGTTATGATAGGGTAGAGAGGAATGACAAGTTGGCTTATGGCCCGAAGATCTTGCGCTAACAAGTAGGTTCTGTTTGGCTTTTTTTTTTCTCTTTTATTTTCATGGGCAGGCACCAGGAATCGAACCCAGGTCTCCCTCATGGCAGGCGAGAGCTCTGCCTGCTGAGCCACCATGGCCCACTCACCTGTTTGGCTTTTTCAATGGGGGTATTACAGGAAGACCTGCAGGGGATGAGAAGAATTTTTGGGTGTGAGGTTGGATACCTTTAAGGTTCTCCTGCTTATGAGGGCTACTGTCTTTTTTCTGCACTAGATTGCAATAGGAGGAACATGAATTGCCTTCTCAGGCAGTTTGGGATCCACCTGTTTTGTTTTGTTTTGTTTTAACTCTGAAGGGAAGGATGCTAGAGTGTTTTTAGTCCCAGTTACCACCATACTTAATGCCACAATATTTTCAATGGGGCTTTCAGGTTTTTGCTTTGGCACCCTATTATTTGGATGTGGGCATCTAATGCCTTTAGCCTATCCCTTACTAGAAGTGGGGTGGGACATTCTGGTATTATTAAAATGACTTAGAAGAATACTACCACTCTGGCAGGGGAGAGGTGGGGTGAAAGCTCAAACCCGAGATTTCCCATCTACTCCTACTATGGAACAGGCAGGTCTTTGAGGAGAGGGCCAGAGTGAGAGGTTTGGACAGAATATGTGGTCCCATATCAATTTAAAAGTTAATGCTCTTTCCCCCCACATCAAAGGTCACCCAGGGCTCCATGGGACCCATATTCTTTGGTGAGATCCAGGGAACCACTAGCCCCAGGTCCCTTCTGTCCGGTCCGGGGGTGGTCAACAGGACCTTTGGAGAGGATTCATTCCATGCACTCTTGGGCCCAGTGTCCTGCCTTCCTGCATTGTGGACAGGGTCCAGGGGACTCACTCCATCCTTGGGGCTTCTTCCATCCTTGGGGGCATTTACACCTGTAGTGTCCCAACTTTTCACATTGATGACAAGTTCTGGGTGTCTACTGCCTAGAGTGGCCCCAAGGTGGTTGCTTACCATTTACAGCTAGAGCTGTGAGCCTTTCCTTATTCCAGTGTCTCCTCTGCAGTACTGTCCCAGTTATTAAAGACAGAAAAGGCAGTAGCCATGACTTCATTCATAGCTGTTTGGGGCCCTGAGGACATCTTTTGTAGTTTTCTCCTTAAGTCTGAAGCTGACTGGCTTATAAAGTAGATCTTTAACATGATTTGCCCTTCCTCACAGTCTGACCTATATTATATACTTTTTCATAGTTTCCACTAGTCTTCCCTGAAACAAAACAGGATTTTCCTTGTCTTCCTGAGTTATGTACGCACTGTAGTATGCTATAATTTACAGGTTTGACAATGGATTTTTTCATATCCTCTATTAAGCAAATAACCATATGATCCCTTGCATCAAGATTTCACTGTCCCTTTGATAGTTCCAGTTGGGGTCAGTATTTGGGATAGCTTCAGCCCACCCCCACCCCCGCCCTATACTGTGCTAGCTGCTGCCCATGCAGCTTGTCTTAATGTCTTTGGGCTTCTGCCCAGATCCTTCCATTCCCTTAGGGAGCACAGCAAGAGGAGAGAATGACTTGGACATCCCCCAGGTTATTTCATAGGTTAAGCCCAGGTTTTTTAATTCCTCTAGATTCTTGGATGGATCCTCAAAAAACCTTCCTAATTGTTTTTTACATTGTGCTGAGTCAGCCATAGAAAAAGGGATGTGGACACTTATAGTTTCCATACCCCTACTGGCAACTTCTCAGAGAGGATATACTCCATTTCCTTCCAAATCATTCTTTTCCTTCTTCAGGGGGTGGTAGAGGACTCCACTGTGAATATGTCCTATTGTGCCTGAGTAAGGAGCAGGCACAATGGATTTGGAAGCTCTCCTTCTTTTTGGGGGGAAGAGGGGGATGGGGAGGGGATCTCCCGCATGGAAGGTGAGCATTCTACCACTGAACCACCCGTGCACCCTATTCTTTGAAAGGAGGAGGATCTATGGGAGCCTCAGATCTGGTAAGTTCAGGATTTGGACTTAGGGAAGGATCATCTCTGAGTCTTTTTGGGGTTTCAAGTTCTGGAGATTTGGTTAACAATGGGTCATCTAATATATCTACCGCCTTCTCTTCCTGGGATAAGAAAGACTCATCTTTTAATTTCCCTTTAAGACAATACACTACACAATTTCCCCTTATGGCCTTGCCCTTATGTAGAGCCATGAAAAGCTGGACATATGAAATTTCGGACCATTTTACCTTCTCTCTTGCAAAAAAGATCTAATGGGAGAACAGTGTTAAAGCTAAGAGTACCATCTTGAGGGCATACTTTTCCACCTCCAATTTATATTGATGCCAAGAAAACATCACAATAAAAGATCAAT
This sequence comes from Myrmecophaga tridactyla, assembly GCA_004026745.1. Classification (NCBI taxonomy): domain Eukaryota; kingdom Metazoa; phylum Chordata; class Mammalia; order Pilosa; family Myrmecophagidae; genus Myrmecophaga; species Myrmecophaga tridactyla. The sequence continues at coordinate 81,989 of PVIY010001677.1, read as the reverse complement.
TTTTCCTTTATCAGCTCAGTGGTAGGTAAGCCATTCTAATTTTTCAGGAGGCAGCCCAGGGCCTATCTGTTGGGATGCTGGATGCACTGACTATAAAAAAGAAAAAGAGAGAGAGATGGGGGAATACCCACTCACTGAGGCCCAGAGTCTTACTTGTCCTGCAGCTGAGGGAATCCACTGCTATACCCTGTGGTTCCAGGGGTCCCCATGGTGTGTGGGGGGGATATATGAGATTTGGAAGATAGGAAGTCTGGGTGCAGCCCTTGACTCCTGAGCTCAGAGGGCTGCTGAGCCAGAATTCTCACCCTGGTGGCTCTGAGCCAAACTCAGCAGATTGGTGAACTAGATTTCTCACCCAAGCAGCTCTGAGCCAAATCGCTGCTTCTTTTCCAAACCTGGGGGTAGAAAGTCTTTTGGTAAGCTTCATGCATGACCTGATCTAAAAACCACCACAAACAGAGGACGTGAAGGGATGGGGGTCCTACTTGGCTAAGTTTAAGACTTGTCTTTCCATTTGGAAAGAGAAGTTTGATGTCTTTGAAAGAACAGGAGTTCTGGTGAGATTCATACAAAGACCATATGCAAAGGATAAGATGGGCTAGAATATCCCCGAGAATTTCCTCTAGGGAAAGGGAGGGGGAAAAGAAGGAGCAAGACCAGGAATAAAGATCTCTCCAGGGGCTATAAGGATGGTCCCTTGGGAAATTCGCAACCTCTGCACCACAGGAAGTCTCCCCGAGAAAAGTTTTCATGCAAATCCAGCACTGAGTCTGACTAAAGAAGGAAGAACAGTGGAGAAGACAAAGGAACAAATACCTGAACTTAGCAATTGGCAGCAAAGGAAGGAGAAAGGGGCAAAAAGAAGACAGAATGTGTCCAAAGCAGGGAAGGAAGGATAAAGACCTAGGTGAGGGATTCAACACCTTACCCATACAGGAGGAAGGCAGAGAACAATAATAGTGAAAAGAAAAAGGGCAATAATGACTAAGAAAAGTAGATAAGGAGAAAGGGCTAAGCAGAAAGGAAAGAATCAGTATTGAAGGGCATGACTTACAAAGTGCAGATTCCATTGACTATTGTTTTATGTGGAAGATGCTGCTCCTGGCTGGCTCACCAAAAAGATATAACCAGGGCCTTGCTGACACCAGAGTCAGCCAAACTCCATCCCAGGTTCAGGGGTCTCATCACCAGAAAGAATTCACAAACAAGAAAGGGCCAATGGTAGTAAGTAGTAAAGTTTATTAAAGAGAGAGAGAGTATGTGTTAAAGAAATTAATGTGAATATGCTCAAGGTAGAGACAGGCCTCAAAGGGAGTGGTTTAGTTTGTTTTATAGGGAGGTTTTTCAATGATTTTCCATCATGAATTTTGAGCACCAACTGTTTTCTTTGTTCTAGGAGAAGATAGCTATCAGTGCCTGTGGAGATCCATCAAATACTCAAAATTTGTTTTGGGGCAGTTGTTTAACATTAACTAAAATCTGCTTTCAGGCCATGATTTTACAAACTTTTATGTTTGGGAGGTTCCATGGCTTTAGGGGAATTTTTGTTCCATGAAGTTCTCAGCTGTGTATTAACTCTTTTGGAACTGGATAGGGACCAGGGACTACAGTTTGATGCCCTATTTTATCCTGCCTCATTATCTTCTGTAGGAATCCATCTCCTTTTGGTAATTCTTCCTTCTGTTCTCCCCATTATCCAAATGACAAGAAAGGTTTCCTATGTACTTTGTAGATTGGAGTCTCAATGGTTTGTGGCCCCCAGGTTAAATGGCTTGGAAGAGGTGGTCTACAGGACCCTTTGCATTTTTAATATACATATATTCATTATACAAAACATAATGTAAAACATCCCTGTCATTTTCCCTCCCATTCTCAATATCTCTGGCATCCTTCAGATTTTTCTCTGGTGACTCCCTCTGTTGGGAGCCTTTTCCTCCAGTCCATTTCTGAGTTGTCTATCCATTTAGTTCCTTCTCACTTTCTCCTAGAAGGCTTCTCTATTCCACGATCAGAATCACTTCTTGTCTAAGAGTCTAAAGGACTTTCTTTGTTCCCTTATTATGGAGCTATACGCATGTCTTCTTCACACCAAAATATAAGACAGGAAATGACAATACCCAATGCCTATTGCTGGGTCTGGCACACAGTGAGTGCTCAAAAAATTCTTGATTAAATTGAATTGAACTGAGTGGAATGCTCTTTCATATATATCTAAGCATTTTAACATTTTAATAAGAAGAAAATCTAGTGAAACAAAAAGAAAGCTCTTATATCCTTAGCTATATCGACACAGGCAAAAACAAAGTTCTCTGGTTTTCAAAACCAGCATTTGCTTAAGCCACAGCCACCTGCTGCTCTGCAGCTGTATCAGGAAATAAGCCTGTGCTCTAAATTACCAATTCAGAGCTTCCCAGTGGCTTTTCTACTAACAAGCTGCCAAATCCAGAATGATGGGGTTTCTGTTTTAGCTGACAACCAAAACAGAATCTGGCTGCTCTGAATAGGCTCTTCCCACTCTGCCTGCTGCTTCCACAGCTCAAGTGCAGAATGACATATGAACCATCAAAGCCTGGGGCCAGAATGCCTCTGAAAGTCCATGGATTTCAATGCAAGAAATTGAGAGATTGCTGGCATATCATGCATTTGTTCCTTAAAGACATCACCCAGTACTGATGTGGGAAACTTTAAAAGTTTCCCACATTGAAGTCTGTCCATGGCTCTTCCTGGGATGTAGGAGGGGCTGGCAATCCACCTTTCTTCTTACATCTCCAAGGTAGGCTTGACCAAGTTGAACTCACCTTTGCTTCTCTGAAAACTTCCCTCACCATTAGGCAACCCCTCTTGGAGGAGTTGCAGACACAGACTCAGGACGGATCTGGGGTCTAAGAAGCATTTCAGTCCCACTCACGTCAATCTCAGTACCAGATAAGACTCAATTCGTATGAATAAACCTCACATCAGCATCACATTGGGCCAATTGATAAATCTCTCATCTGTTTTGGGGGAACCCATTTTCAGTGAGGAGAAACCTCAGGAAGCCATAGCAACCTCCACAAACCATTCTATAGCACTCAGTACAAAGGCACTTTCAACTGTTAGATATTTTTAATGAATCATGAATCAACAGAGATAGTGTTTCAATAATAATAATAATTATTATTATTATTAAAAAATATCAGGTTGTTCATTGGATATTTGCTATTTGCCAAGCACTGTGGTAGCACGTTAAATGCATTATCTCATTGTTTTCACTTCTCGGCTCCTAAAACAAATACCATACCATGGATGGGTTTAATAATTTAGGAGTTGATTTGCTCACGGTTTCAGAGACCAGAAGGCTGGCTTCCTCCCAGGGTTGGTGTCTTCTGGGTGGCAGGCAATCTTTGTATTTTCTTGGCCTTTCTGTTGCATGGCAATGCACATAGTAGGATCTTTTTTCTCTTTTGGTTCCACTGACTTCCAGCCTCTGGCTGCCTCCTGTGACTTCTCTTTCTATATGTTTGACTTTCAATCTGCTTATAAAGGACTCCATTAATCTGGATTAAAACCCAACCTGATTCTGGGTGGTGCAACAGTGGCTCAGCAAGTAGAATTCTTGCCTGGCTGCCAGAGACCCGGGTTCGATTGCTGGTGCCTGCCCATGCAAAAAATAAAACCTGGTTCAATGAGGCCCATCTTAATTGAAGTAAAATCTTCAAGAGATCCTCTTTACTGAAGGTTCACACCCCCAACACCAGGGGTTGGGACCCGAACATGCCTTTTGTTGGCAACAAGTTTTAATTCTCAATACTCATTAACTCACCCTGAAGTCAAATAGCTCATAAAGATTAGAGCAGGGTTTGGATCCAGAAGGTTTAAGAGTATGACATGGAAAAATCACACTTACAGCGAACTTGGAAGCTGTCCTATCCCAGATTAGAGGGGGAAAGTTCTAATTCTAATTCATGTGAGGGATGAATAAGGAGGTTATTCAGATAGGAAATCCAGATGGATTTCCAGTATGTCAGTCTTCCAGGAAGGGTTCCCATTGTAACAGCGATGTTAGCAATGCAGTCTCTAAAAAATGACCATGGACTCTGGACCCCATTATGCTTTAAGAAAATTTTATCTTGCAGTGAATTTCTGAAAGTATGTCTCCAGATGTAACTGTCACTTTTTATTATGGGACAAAGGCAGTAGTTTCTTTTGCTTGTGTGCTTAAATGACCAATTCCTGAGACACTGGGGTTCCAAAGAGAGAAAAAGTTTATCGCTAGGCATGAAGCAGAGCAGATGGCCTATCAGCCCAATATTTGTCTCCCCGAACTGCAGTAATTCTGATAGTTCTATTAGAGAAAAAGATGGGCTGGGTTTAGGATAATGAGCACAATAGTCCCAGATAATATAAAGGTAGTTTAATTATTGGGCATACGCAGATTGATTACATGCTTAGTCACAGAATGTATGTAAGAAAATGGCAGACTTGATATGATGATGGGTGCGACTTTTAGTATTATGATGAGGTATAGATGACTTATAGGTTATTCAAACCAGCACATCATCCGAGTTCGAATTGAGGAAAGTTCTTCCTTTACATCACCACTCCACACCCGCATCTTGGACTACACAGCAGGCATGTGCTGCTTTAGCATCTGAGGCCCAGCAGGGCCAGGTGGGTTTAGGAGACTAAATTTCCAAGTCTCAGGATGAGCAGGGAAAATATAAGTTTAAGCAGCAGTTAAAATATAGTGTAAGAAGTTTGTATAAAAGGTGACATGGTCTTAAACCATGTTTTAATCCTAATCCCATTTTGTAAAGGCAGCTGTTTCTTCTAATCCCTATTCAGTACTGTATGTTTGAGACTATAATTAGATCATCTCCCTGGAGATGTGACTCAATCAAGAGTGGTTGTTAAACCGGATTAGGTGAGGACATGTCTCCCCCCATTTGGGTGGGTCTTGATTAGTTTATTGGATTCCTATAAAAAAGGAAACATTTTGGAGAAAGTGAGAGAATCTGAGAGAGCAGAGAATAACACAGCCATGAGAAGCAGAGCCCACCAGCCAGCGACCTTTGGAGATGAAGAAGGGAAATGCATCCCGGTGAGCACCATGAACAACAGGAAGCCAGGAGAGAAAGCTAGCAGATGACCCCCTGTTTGCCACATGCCTTTCCAGATGAGAGACAAACCCTGACTATGTTTGCCATGTGCCTTTCCACTTGAGAGAGAAACCCTGGACTTCACTGGCCTTCTTGAACCAAGGTATCCTTCCCTGGATGCCACAGATTGAATATTTCTATAGACTTGTTTTAATTGGGACATTTTCTCGGCCTTAGAACTATAAACTTCCAATTTATTAAATTTCCCTTTTTAAATGCCATTCCGTTTCTGGTATATTGCATTCTAGCAGCTAGCAAATTAGAACAGATGACCTCCAAGCTGCTCTTTAAATAAATAAAACTAAAGCAATAACTACTGATTAATGACCCTGTGCATTCCTTTTATTCTCCATCAGCCATGCCCAGGTTATAAAGAGGGAGAATTCTTGTCCCTTTCAGGAGGGTCATTTGCCATGTCCCCTTCCCAGTCTTTCCATTTCTATGCAAAAGAGTCACCCAACCCTCCCCAAAGCCGGAAGGTTGGAGGGAAGCGTGGGAGTCTCGGCTCCCTCCCTCTGCCTCCCGCCTTCCCAAAGAGGAGCTCCTCTGGCAGGGAGAAGTGTGGGAGAAGGCGGCGCAGATCTAGGAGACAGGTCTCAGACATGGTGCTCCGCACAGGCGCCCTATGGTTTCACAAGCGCACGGCGAGGGCTTCTGCGTGCTCTTCTATTCAGCTTCTTGGTAGGCAAATTCAACTTCGCAGTTCCATTTGGTGGAGAAGGCCCCTGCTTCTGTGTGCTCTGAGAGCTCCCACACCCCCACCCCACCGCCCCATAGGGGGAAGTGTGCTTCAGACTGTCCAGGGCAGATCCCCAAAGCCCTGGATCCCAAGGCGGAAGTAAACCCCGCCAGACCCGCGCATCCCATGCGTTTAGGGATGATTTTGCCATCGCCCAGATATTTACCCAAGACTTTGCTCACCAATTGGCAGGTGATCTCCGGGCCTGGGGTATCAGTCAGAATCTAGAGACGAGAGAATTATGCTCCTCTAACTCCGACATTTTCCAAGTCCCTCACGTGGAAGAAATTAGCCAAGAAATAAAATTAAAATATATTATATATATATATTTTATATTATTATGTGGGATCTGAGCTCAGGGCCCACATTCCAGAGCCAGCTGTCTCACCTGTTGCACCTAAGACCATCACAGTCAAGTAAAAAAAACTATTTTTAAGTGGGGGTACCATTTATTCGGATATTTTTTCCATGATTAGAGTCCTTGATTAAAAGCAAAGTTGCTCAGTTTTATGTAAAATGATTATTTTAGAGTAGTGGGTCTCAACTGGGGGTGATTCGCCACCTCCCACCCCACCCCCTGCCACGGGCCATTTGTCAATGTCCTGAGACATTTTTTTGTCTGTTAACTTGTGGGAGGAAAGGCCAAGGAAGATGAAAAACATCCTACAATACAATGCTTGTCAGCCCAAAATGTGAGTAGCACACAGGGAGAGAACCGCCATGTTAGAGTCTCCATGGAACATGACTACTGAATATAGATGAAGCATAATTTTATAAGTGCATCAGAACCTCAAATTGGCTGGAAGGGAAGCCACCAGAGCCACAGATTATTACGGCTTTATCATCAGTCTTTCGTGGATCTTTCAGCCTGGGCAGGTCATCCTCAAATCTGTCAGGTAGCTGAAGCTTGAGTTTGCCCTCTCTCTTCTTTCCAAGGGCCTCAGTCCATCCACACACCCCACCTTTCAAGTTCCTGCAGGTGAGATGCTAGCTCCTCCATGTCTAGTCCAGGTTTTTGCATTTCCTGAGCCAACCCTGAGCAGGGTCAAAAAGGAGGGAGGGGCAAAATAATAGCCTTTGCCCTATCCAAATCTTCAAATAACTACTCAGGAGAACCAGTATTATGATGGCTACATTACATAGTGCAGCTCACTAAATTTCATTTCTATTTTAAAATGAAGGAAACTAAGGCTCAGAGATAAACAAAAAGGCACTCACCTTCATAGCTAGCAAAAGGCCCACATTCATATCTGTTCTGAACTGGTTCCAGTGATTATCCTTTTGCCAAATTTGGTCTGTACCTGAGTTCCCTGTTCTAAAGTCGTATCAAATGGGATATAAGCCATTGTTCAGATTTATATTCTATATTATCAGAAATAAATCCACCAACCAAATAAATTATCAGTGTCCTCTTTGGTCTGTCCTTCAACTGGTTCTGTTGATTGCAAGTTACAGAAACCAATATGATCTAGATAAAATATATTGGGGCAATTTATTACAGGGATTCGGGGATTCTCACAAAAACCAAGGATTGAAAACATTGAAAAACTGCAGCTGCTTTTTCTCACTTTTACTTCAGATCAGCTTTCTCAGCTTTTTCTTCTCCTTTGATTGTGGGAGAATATAGCTACCCCACTGCCCCTGAGTCTGCATATTTTCAGTCTATTGTCATTCATATTCATTCTGTCTCTTTCTTTCTCTTCTCTCTCCTTTCCTTCTTCTCCCTCTCCTTTGATCCCTCTCCCTCCACCTCTCCCATTTCCAAATCCTGTGAAAGAAAATCTGATGAGTCTCAACCCCTGATGGAGTTAACCCTTTGCAAGGGAGTGGAGTCATGCAAGACAAACATGGCAGCCCACTGGTGTGGATGAGGAGAAAAGAGTAATTCCGAGAAAAGGGGGGAAGACACTGGCTTCTGGGCTGGTCCTGCACAAGGGGTATTATTCACAATAAGAACGTCTAACACCAGAGGCCTGAAATGTAAACCAACCCAGAACCAATCAGGTTGAATTGCCCCTGCACAAAGACTCAGGCTGGGCCAACCAAATCAGAGTTTACACAGTGAAAGGGGATGATCCTTTATTCCAGCTATCTCTGAATTCTGATGAGCAGATTAAACAAAGTGGTGAACTGACCAGAAGGTCCTCTACTTTCTGAACTACTGAGACCGTAAGCCTCCCTACTTCTCACCTCCTCAGAAGTGTGTTTTTCATTTGAACTCATGTCAGAGCCACTGGTCTTCTTATTAGTTTAGACTGGCCCTGCATGAGTTTCTCAAATGGGGCAGGAGTTGCCTAAAATTGGACAGCTCTCTCTTTATAGGACACTGCAGGTATAGGTTCCATAGAACACCATTTAAATTCACCTGAGACTAAGCCTGATGGGCAGAGTCCTTTTCCTGTTTAATTATTCTGCGTTATTTTTTGGTGCAGGATTTCACTGAGAAGAAGGTGACATGATTTTTTTTTAATGAGTTCAAAATGATGGAAAATTTCATTTCTAGTATTTTAGATTCACACGGCTAGCCAATTTGGTCAAAACTGTGACAACAAATCCTGCCTTCTTCCCCTACCCACCTCAGCTCTGTTCTCTAAACCAGCCTGCTTCCCAGTGATTATAAAAATGGAGGGAAATAACTTGGCACCAACAAATAGTGTCCAGGGATAGAATAAATGCATTGAATAGAGGATAAGTCAGGGCAAGTGAAGACACTTTCCTCTTTCACCCTATAAAAAGCAGATAGCTGGAGAGCTACTGCAGACATCATAAAGTGGCTATATTTTCAGTCCCAACTCATTATGGCTTTTAGTGAATAGTCTCTCTGTTGTCTTCAGCCATTCATCTTTGGAAAAATATGGTCCCATTTCTCTATTTATTTATCTCCTTAGAAATGGGAAAACATAAACTGTTGCACTATAATAAATTTTCTCTTTTAATAGTTCAAATGGTTCGACCGTAAAATGAAAGTCAAGCATTACTTTATTCCTTGGATTTTTGTCATTTTGAGTATGGCTTAGTACCGTTTAATGTCACGATCCCTAACAATGGGCTCAGTTTGATTATCTATCTTTTGAAGAGAGTTTTCTCAAACTTTAGACACTTAAAAGTGAACCAGAAAAGAGTTCAATATTCCCTTGTGCCTATAAATACAGAGAAAGCAGATGTTTTTAGATAGCTAAGTTTTAACCCACCTGTGAAAATTTTAAAATGTAAGAAAGAAAAATGGAAGACTAAAATTATCCCCAAATGATAGTGTTTTCTAGGATAAGCACAGCTAAACAACCCAAAGTTATTCTTAATATGAAACTTAATTGGAAGATATAACATTAACAGAATTTTGCTTGCACCAAGAATATAATTTTGTGACACCTTTCCTATTTGGCAAGGAATTAATTTTCATATGAAGAGATCAGTGTTGGGTTCATATAATCCATCTGCCTCACCCTAGTTCCTGAGAAATATAGCACCAGCAACGCTGCAGTAAATGCATATTCTCTACTCTCGAATACAGCTCCTATCCTGAATCCCTGCCTTCTTTCCCATCCCAAATGAGCTGAGGTGGATGAACCAAATGGAGCTCTAAAGTTTCTCTTCTCACCCTTGAATTCAGCATCTCACCTACAGAGTCTGCCTCATTGTTTATCTCCTTGAGGTCTGCAGATTCAAAGGAGACTCTCAGGAAGAAAGCGTTTAAAGAGGAAAAATCATGAGCGTAAAATAAGGACACCACATAACAGCAATCAGGTAAAAATCCTTCCAAAAATACAGGCTGATGACTACTGTCCCTCCCTGCCCTCTTACTTTCCCTACCCCCTCCTTCCAAAATAAAACAGCCCCTTACCAGCCTCTGAAACTCAAAGGTCTCAGAGGAAAGCTTGCAACATCTGAAGTAAAGAAGCAAAGAAGGGAAATGTCCATCTCGCCCTGTAGATGGAAGACTCTCTTATCTTCTGATTTTTCCCCTGTATCAAATATAAACTTTTTGTATTTGGGGAATTGTCCCATGTTCTGAGCTAACCTTTTCCCATGGGTCACATCCAGTGTACTGCCAAATTGGAGTCTCTCTTTGATTCCGCATATCTACCTTAGAAGATAATCTTCTACTAGATCACCAAGCAACATGAAGAAAGGACCTTTGTCTCCTGTGACTCAGTGATTAATAGGGTGAACTTTGAAGTCAGACTATCTGGTTGTTAACCAAAGGTCTGTCCCTTACTACGTGATTTTATTATTTCCCCTTCCTGTGTCTCAGTTTCCTCAGCCATAAAATGAATGGGGATACTGCTGGTAATGACCTCATAATAAGGCAGAGAGGATCAAATGAGGTATTACATGTAAAGAACATGGATCATTGTATATGTGATAAGTGATATATATCACTGTATGATTGATACATATATATATATATATATATATATATATATATATATATGTGTGTGTGTGTGTGTGTGTGTTTGTGTGATATAGTGTGGTCCCTAAATGTTAGCTAGCATTCTCTTTCTCGTGTGTGGTTCAGAGAAGGCATCCATTAAGTGTTGGATGATCACATGAATCCTAAAAGGCATGTGAGTTCTTTCTCAAGAAACTCATAAGAAAATCTGGCATTATTGAAAAAGACATGGGTTATCCTAGAGAACCTTTTTGTGGCTTGAGAAAGGCATAACCGCAAAAATGGTAAAATATACAAATCTTCTGAAACAAAGAGATTCAGCTCTTCCCAGTGGGTTCCACATGCTCCTTGCTGCTTTGTTTTTGCACTGTCTAGGTCCCAAAAGAAAGATCCTTTGAAGAAAACAGAAGGAATTCAGACTGAAGATGAAATCATATGGAAAGAAAAAAGTCCAATCTTTCATAGGCACTCTGACCAGACCGAGAAATCGTCTCTATCCAGGAAAGAAATGAGGTGCAAGGAAAATTAAGAATGCAAGTAGAAAGTTGATTTGGGTTTTTTATGGGCCCTTGAGTGGGATCTCAAAAAATTTAGAGGCCATTCAAAGGCACCTTCTCTTATTTATGGACTCACTTCCTGGGTGAAATATTGTTGGCATTAATCCTGTCTGGAATTACAGGGCCTTTCTATGTTTGATGCCTCCAGAAACTTAGAACACAAACACCAACCAAAGAAAAATATATGGGCAAACATAAATTAGACTTTTGTTCCCATTGGGAGGCATCCATGCATCATAGCTGTTAAATTTAGATTATATCTCTACTGCCATCGTGTGATAGAATGTTTTTTAGTGAAGATGTCCTAAAAGGAGCGTCTAGAAGCTCAGAATGCAGAGGTTTCACCGAAGAAAAGCTGTAATCATCTTTTCTCTATATATCAAGCCATGTCACACTTTCTGATACTCGTTGATCAAAGTAAAGGTTTGGGAAACGTGCTCCGTGTTCATGCAGCAAGAGGGCTGGGAAGAGGAACAGAGACTGAAATTCCAGAACCTGAAGACAATATCCAGGTATTCTTCTCAGTCATGTGTAATAAAAGAATGATTCTATTTCTTCCCAATTTAGATACAAAAGCTCTCGTTTTCGAATGGTACCCTTTCATCCCCTAGCCTGTCTGTATCCCAGCCTAGAATTCTCCGCCCAACAATGGGTTCAGGATATGCCAGTATCCTTCTTCCCTCCTACCTTCCCAAACATATGTTCCCCGCTGCACTGACATCCAAATTCACTTTCCTTTTGCTACTTTGATCTCCGTCTTATTGGTGATTACTCCCAACACTGTGATGTCATCTGGGAATTTAAAAAGTGTATCTCCTACGTACTTTCACAAATCATTGAGTTGATTTTTGACCTGCTTCTGGATGAAGTGTTCTCTCTGTGTTTCCCTGACCTCATGTTTCCCCAGCTCTGGCATATGGTGAAATACATGAAGCCTGTATTTGGTGACCCCAAAGTGCTCCCTATGAAGTGCCCTCTGGCAGCTCCATCTCCTTACCACACCTGTCCTCTCTACTGTCCTATCCCTAAACCTGCCTTTCCACTTTCTCCTGTGAAGTCTGTTCTCAAAACCTAGCCTATGTAAAGAGGAGAAACTAGTTGACACTAAGTTGTTAATTATGACTGACTGATGGGTCCTCTGTCTTGTTTCTGACATAGATATTTGTGTCCAGCAGAGGAAAATGGATTTAAATAAATAAACAAATGTCTAGTCTTGCTGTGGTGGGATCATTTTGGCTGTCCCTGAAAGCTTCCACCTCCTCACTTTCTTTGTAGACCTTTCATTCACAGCCTCTTAGTGAGTGGCCTACGGTACTATGGTACCTCCTGGGAGGAATTATCCAGGATCCAAAGAAACAGAGGCTCACTATACTTTTTAGTTTGTAAATAAATTCAAAAAATTGTAGAAATGACTTAAACCTTATGGCTTTTTATTTGCAAAACAATTGGGGTTTTTCAATTACAAACTTAAACCCTATGGAATACAGAGCATGAAATATTAGCTTCTTCAAATATAAAAATATAGAAGAGAATATATGAAGTGTCAGGGTCTCTTCCACTCCTGACTAGATATGGGTTGGTTGGAGAGGATGCTAAAGTAGAAAAATAGATGCGAATTTTTCTGTGGATCTCTCTCACTCCTGTGCTGAGCTGGGAAAGGGAAGGAGGCAGGGAGGGAGGAAGCAGAAATGTCAGATACTTTGGGGAACTAAAGAACTAAGAACCCCAGTGCTGTACTTCCTAGGGAAGTAAGAACAGCTGCTTGTACCAGCATGGTACAACAATTGAGAAGAGCTTAGAGCATGTTGTGCATTGCTAGAAATAGGACTTTAGGCAGGACACTGGGATGTGAATAGCTCCTCAGAGGGGCTTGGAAGTAAACTGAGAAAGGACCTATGATTCTGAGAGACAAAGTGAATGCAAACATTTGGAAGTATAGCCAGATGGTAGCGTGAACACAGACATATCAGTGGATGTTGGTGGGAATAGAGTAGTGACCAAGGGCCATTAAAGATATCATCCATCTCACCCCAGATCATTATAACCAAAGTCCAGATGACACTTCCTACACTTGGACACCTCAGAACACCGTTCTTTACTATCTGCATCAATACTCAGAATCTACAGAAGAATGAAGGCAAATGGCTGAATTTATACCCCAAATTACCTCGAAAATCTGGAAGTGAGAGAATTGTGACATTTGGAGGAGGGTGATTGGCGATTGCAGACATCAGGGTGGATATTACTATAAAGGGCTTTCTTGGGGTCCCTTAACACCTTCCCAGACAGTCTACAGTCCCTGAATGCTTGGTTGACTCAGCTTCAACGTCTATCCTGGAGCATCAGGCACCCGCCATACACTTTTTTAAGTGGGATTTTATTGAGATATATTCATACACCATACAAACCATCTGAAGTATACAATCGCTGGCTCACAATATAATCAGGTAGTTGTGCATTCATCACCATGATTAATTTTAGAACATTTTCTCTTTAATTTTTATTTCTTTTCTGGAGTAATGAAAATGTGCCATATGTTTTTCATTCATCCAGTGATGATAATATGGTAAAACCTCAACTAACTACAGTCCTAGGAGAAGAAGAGGTTTCTTATAAACTTCAATTTCTGGTTAATTAAAGGTTCTCCTGAAAACCTCGATGCCTATTGTGAAAATTATTCTGAATATTTGAGTCTACTTCCTTTCAGTCTTCAGAGCCATCATTCAAAACATTGCCTTTGCCTTTCTTCTCTCTTCTCCATATCTTTTTTCCCACATGAAGAGATTCCTGTGGTTCTCACCTTTTCTGATGAGGAAACATGACAATTCCAAGTCTATGCCCCTCTGAAAATGTCTGCTTTGACTACATCACTTGAAAGAATCTCCTGAGAATGGAACACAAATTCCAAGTGTTGACTGATACGAACAGATTAGATCTGGACTATCACTAAACTTTCTTTCTATTAATTCCATCCACGGTTGCATGGGAGTTTTGGTGACCACATCATGCTCTTGATTGAAACCCCCAATTTCAGGGTTCTTAACATTGAGTTCATGGATGGGCTTCAAGGGCATATGAATGTCCTGAATGTGGTATGCAAAAACTTTTATATACATGTTTGTATGTGTATTATATTCATGAGAATGTGTATTTCATCAGATGCACAAGGGGATCGATGATCCGAAAAGGTAAAAAAAAAATGTGGTCTTAAGTGTTTTTCTTATATGCTGTCCAGATGTAGACTTATGGTGGGTTGAATTGTGCACCCCAGTGTGGACATGTTCTTCGTGTTGGTCTACATTCTGGTGGATGTGGACCCATTGTAAATAGGATTTCTTCAAGTAAAGGAGGGCTAATTGAACTAGGTTGGGCTTTCATCTAGATTAATGGAGTCCTTTACAAGCAGAGTGAAATCAGATAGAACAGAGTAAAAGCTATGGAAAAAAGCAAGAAATCCAGGGAACCCAGAGGAGAAAAGAGAAGATGCCACCATGTGTGTTGTTTTGTGACAGAAAAGCCAAGGACTAAGGATCACCCAGCAGCCAGTTCTGGACTGCCACAGTTTTTGGAGAGAAAACACCACCATTCTGACACATTGATTTTGGACTTTTGGCTTCAAATCCATGACCCAACTCCTGCTGTTTAAACAAACCCATTGTATGGTATCTGTTTTAGCAGCTAGGAAACTGCTCCGTATAGGATTTTGAGAAGCTGAGAAAATGTATGCATTGGAAATTGGGGGATGCTGGGATAGAAATTTAGGTCAAGACATTTTTAATCCTCATTCTATCTTGCATTCTCTCCTGGTCTTCAAAAATCCATACAGTTTATAAGCATGGCTTCCACAACTTCATCCAAATTATAAGGAAAATTTCAGTCCAGGGCAGGTCGCTGGCATTCCATGATACACTTATTTCTTGATAGATACCAAATATAACTTGCTTATTTTTAGGACATCCCACCTATTAATAAACCATTGATTATGTTTACCACAATCTACAATTCAGTGTTTTGTTCAAAAGTCTATAAAATCTTTCCATGTGCCTTATTGAAGTCCAGAAATGTTAAATTTATAACATTTCCACTAGTGTCCTCAGCTGAAAGATGATTTAGAAATTCTCTGTCTCAAGTCCTTAATTTTATTGCCAGGAATAATGGGGTCCAAATATAGGTAACAACTTTCTAAAGCTTGCATAGGTAGTGTCAGAACTTTCATAACTTGGTGGACAGCTTTGCTTTGCCCAAAATAGCCCATTGTCCATGAGTCATGAGCTCTCATTGCTCTGTATAATATCTTTATGTCACCCACAGCCTATAGCTTAGGCTTCTGAATCAGATCATCAGTATTCAGGGGTATTTGAATGAGGGGAGCAAAATCTGGTTCATCTTTCTCTCCCAACAAATACTGCCATAATTGTGAGAATGTGGAAATGCATGTTATCTATCAGAAAAGTAAGGTCTACTTCCTACCAAGTTTAACAAGTTTGAGTTTGCTAGTGCTGCCATAACAAAGTAACACAAACTGGGTCTGAGTGGCTTGAGACAAGAGAAATGTATTGTCTCACAATTTTGAGACTAGATGTCCAAAATGAAGGCATCAGAAGGGCTCTGCTAGATTTTGTTATTTTCACACAGAAGGAAAATATCCATTCAGGCCTCCTTTCTGGAATGTCATTGTTCTGGGAAATGCGCAGCCCATAACTGAGAGCAAGTGACAGGTCTGCTCACCATTTAGTGGCCATTTGTCCAGTTCTTGTCAAGGTGGGCTCACAACTGTTGAGGGTGCAGAGGGCCAAGTCTTGAAAACTCTTCACCCTTCTCCTGCTGGGAGGTACATTAACATGTAGAAATGATAATCAGAGGCAGAAGGAACAATTGTGCTAAGGGCTCTTCAACCAGCTGCCAAGCCAGAGCTGGGGCTAGAGAGGGAGGCAAGAATAACAGACAGACCACATGCTGAACCAGAAGGAAGATGCACCGACCTGGCATGTCGCTAGTCCCTTGGTATTATGAGGCACAGCAGAGCTTGGGGATCACTAAACACTTACTCTCGCATTTCCATCTGTGTTCCATCCAAGGTGTCAGGACTGAGACCGATCTGCAAACCTCCATCAAGAGTCCAAGAAAGGACTCTAGGAAATTCTTTGCAAGAGTGCTGCCAGGTCAACAGGGACTTGGAGACTGAAAGTATGGACCAAGTCATTAGAATCAAGTTTGGGGCTAGTAGGAAAGTTCTGGTTGCACAACCACATGGAGGATTCCACTAACAGGAGTGTTCTAGAAAGGCAAAAAGGCACACTGGAAATAGGAGAGAGCTTTTTGTGGATATAGAGAGAATTATTTTCAGTTTGTGGGACCCAATATGGACCATTAGAGTAAGAAGAGCTCTGACTGCTATCACAGGCTCTTCTTTAAAACTTGTTTGAAGTTTCACAAAAGAAAGGATAACAAAACTAAAACTACAAGATGTGAGAGCTACTATTAGTTAGATGTCAGTTCATGCCTCTTGAGGGACCCTCCAGCTCAAGAAGCAGTACAGCCCTGGAGGAACAAGCAGAGTCCTTTGCTGCAGGAAAATGCCCACAATGATAGGAAGAATGGGAAAGTTGCCAAAGTCACAAGCCCCCCATGAAAGACTCCCATCATCATTACTCACATATTTCTGGTTCATTCTCCTGCTTGATCTCCTTCATCAGCATGCCCTAGGTTTTGCTTCCTATCCAGTCTTTAAACTTTCCACTGGACTTCACACTATATCTGGAATTCTGCTTTTGGTTTCTTGCTGCTCTACAGCCCACAGCTTCTATCCAGCTCTGCCCCAGCTGCAAGTTCAAACTAGGAACCCCAGGTCTCCTGTTAATCCAGAAGGGCTGTTCAGGAAAGATAGGAGGAGCAGGGGCAGGACAACTTACAAAACTACCAAGGAGCAGCAAACCAACACTGAGGAAGTGAATGAGCCATCAGCAACTCAAGAAAGACATAAGTCCTTAGAATAAAATTGTGTGGATTAACAGAGTCAAGAGCCATTGTCTTCATGAGCTAACACCAAGACTATGCCAAAAATATGTCAGCCTAAGCCAAAAAGCATGTGGAAACATAAAGTCTTCTTTATGCATGGCAGTTCTCTCTACACAATTAGGTTGTCAGCTCTCCAAGCACACAATACCAACCCTTAGGATGGGTTCTACAAACTCAGCACATCTGCTCTGATTTCTGAGTATCTGTTCAATTAAACTAATTTAGTTATTAAAAATAAATTAATGCTATTCCAAATGGTTAGCGTACTGATTTAATTTTCAGTTGTTTATTTGACACCAGATATGAGTGCAAGCAGAGGTCACATTGAAACTATTTATCAGGGCACCAATCAATCAGAACATTCAATGGACCAATTAAAATGTGTGCTGCCTGGTTGGTACTAGCTAAGGACTACTGTGAGATATCACAAATATTTGTAACAATAACATTATATGCCATGATTTAATAATTTACCTTGTCAGTAATAACAATTACAATAATTATTTTAATAGCTATTAACTGGTCAATCAATTGTAACTTTAATGACCATGGATTAGTGAATTTAAAGTGTCTTTTTATTAATGGATCCATAAGAAAAAATGTTTAGAATATAAATCTGGGGAGTGAGTATTTGAGAAGGTAGAGATATGGGTGCCATAAGGAAAAAATATGTTCCTACTTTTTAACATAACTATAATCACTCTCATATTATGAGGCCCATAGCAAAATTCAAGAGGAAAAGAGATATTTGCCCTTTTGTTGATAAGACAACATGGTGGCTCTTTGGGTTGTGAAAATCAGGACCCAAGAAAGTACTGTTGAGACAGGAGGAAGGTACTCTTAGTCATAAAGGAGTAGGATTTGGTTCTTCCTTTGAAAACCTCACAGGAGCTCAGAATTCTGAACTCCACAATGAAGAAGGGTGGAGAAGCCATCTCTGAGCAGGGAGCTCCATCTCACCAACCCCATAGCAGGCCGGGGCCTCAGGTGAGGAGGTTGCTAGGGTGAGATTCAGTTTAGTGATAATTAGTCAGTTTGGAGAATAGTTTTAAGATATTTCTATGTTGTACAATAATTCTCCTTGGTAGCCCCAAAATTTCAGTCTAAGAATGTTGCTTCGTGTCGGTGGTGCTTAGGAGAATCGAAGGACAGGCAGTATGCAGTACACAGGGCAAGGATGTGACTTTTCCTACACACTAACCCTTCCCCCAAACACTCTGTTTCTGGGGACAAAGTGGGCCAGCAGCATCTTACTGAGGGAGGAGGGTAGCCTCAGACATCAGGCCATAAGTGCCCAGAAGCTTAGACCTAAGGTGGGCTGAGCCTGACAGT
The DNA here is from genome assembly GCA_004026745.1 of Myrmecophaga tridactyla. Lineage (NCBI taxonomy): Eukaryota > Metazoa > Chordata > Mammalia > Pilosa > Myrmecophagidae > Myrmecophaga > Myrmecophaga tridactyla. The sequence continues at coordinate 63,815 of PVIY010001677.1, read as the reverse complement.
GGAGAAGCAAGCTAAGCACAGGATTAGGGAGCAAGCATGAGAAAACCCCACTTTTCCCCAAATATGCTTAAGGATGAAGAGGGGGCTGGGAGGAGGTAGGCTCTGCCGTCGTATGAGCTGGGGACCAAGCAGTGAGGGGAAGCATGATACAAATGCATGTGAAAGAGACTGATAGAATGAAAGGGAAATCTGACAAACAGAGATTTTACTGCTTTTGAAAAGACATTTTTTTACTGAGAGACTTTATGGAACTTAATCACTCCTAAAAATGGAAGGTAAGTGAGCACTGAAAACAGCTTCCAATCTGTACATAAGATATCAGGGCTTTCCAAAAAGACTAGAAACTCCAGACCCGTAGAATACCAATGTGGTCAGCAGACCACCAAACCCATCAGCAAAACCCTAGAAAGTGGCATGAATCAGCTGCACATATAAAGAAACAGTGCTTAACAACTCAGACTAAAGGAAAATAAACACAAAGCAAAACATCGCTGGGGCATAACATCAAAACTGCAGCCAAAGCTTCCTCAGCTTCTCTGAACCTGCAAAGCCTGTACCTGAAGATTTGTGTTACCAACAAACAAAGCAGGAACTGTATGTCCAAGACAGAGAGAGAGAGAATATGAAAGAATAAAATATGGAGAGCAGGCCACAGTGGCTCAGCAGGCAGAGTTCTCACCTGCCACGATGGAGACCCGGGGTCAATTCCCAGTGCCTGCCCATGCAAAAAATTAAAGAATAAAACCTAGAAGTGCATAAAAACACTAACAAATCACCAAATGGTTTCTGCTGGAATTCATGGAAGCCTTTCTCTTATAGATGCTATAATAGACAAGAAGTCAATTTCTCTAACGTGAGACACTGATATATATGTTAGTTTATTCACTCAATGAAAATATACTTAAGATCCCGATATGTACCTGGTTCTCATCTCAGCAGCTTCTCATGGTAACAGTTAGTTTTAAGGTTTATACAAGGTGTAAAAACCCTTATTCTTCAGACAAGCCAACCAAAGCTCAGGGAGATGAAGCGACTTTCCATTTTCACAGTTCTGAGGTGGTTGAGGATTTAGAGCCAGGTGTCCTGATAAAGGGGAACCAGTTTGCACACTTGATTTTGGGCTGTGGCCCACAGGGCAATCGTTCCCAGCCTTTTCACCCCATTCCAAATTCAAAATCCTTTCTGCAACACCTGAGCTGCCTAAGAAGAAAAATCGTGCATTCTATGTAAAAGCTTAGTTAAGAAATATTTGTAGTATGCCACCTATATACCATGCATAAATGTTAATGTCAAGTACATATTCTCAGGGAGTACTCAGTGTTGATGGGAGAGAAAAATATATAAGTGAAAAAAAAAACCGTGCGCAGTGTGATGACAGGTGGAGTAACAAAAGAAAGCACCAGAGACGGAATTGACCCAACTTTACAAGGTAACTTTAATGCAGGGGTCAGATGGGGAAATAAATCATGGTATTCAATTACAGAGAAGGTAACAAGTAATCTTGGTCTTAATGGAAGAATAGGGGATTTCCAAAGAGAACCAATGTAAAGGATTTCCAGGAAAGGGGGAAATATCTGGGCTGGAGGAACTGCAGAAAGTGTTGCTATGGGCAGGAAGGAGAGGTGCAGAATAAGGTCCAGGAAGTAGCCAGAGGTTACACAGTGGGGTTCCTGGGGGACAAACAGAGGGGCTTGTTCTCCGCCACACCTGTTAGCTGGAGATAGGTGGCATCAAAACACCTCGGAGGGGCTCAGGAACCTCCCGGAAAAATATATGTGAACCTTGTCTCCTACTGGAGCCTGAATCTGTGCAAGCAAACATGTATGATGTGACTTCCGAAGACAACAGATGGAATGAAGAGATTAATAAAGGGGTTTCCATCAGTGAAGGAGGAAGCTGAGTCAAATAATAGAGCTTGAGGTTCAGAGTGGACGGGGAGTTGGAAAGTGAGTCAGTCCAGACACACACGGGGAAATGTTTGTGAACTTTCTCAAGGACCTGGGAGCCTTCTTTTTGAAAAGTAGGCATCAAGGAAGTGGGACGCTTATTTCCCCATTTCCTTAGGCATCTACCTCCAAGTAATAAATATCTGCTTGTCATAGAGATATGAGAATTTATATTAGTCCTTTGATAGAGGCAATCAGGTAAAACAAAGACCACTGCAATTACAGGTGAATTTAAAATCGACTGTAAAATGGTGTTATTGAGTTCTCTTCCTTAAGGACTAGTTATCATTTATCTTGAGAACACGTGAGTAATGGCTTGTATCTGTTTGCCCACGTAAGGAGATATATTTCTTTGCAATCTCTTCAGCAGATAGCCTGTGATGCAGCACATTCTGGTTTAATGCTTATTCAGTAATAACACTGTTATTCTTTCGCTTTTACCTTTGTGGAGAGGTTTTCTGGATTAGGAGGAGAATTTTTAAAAAATTTTTATTGAGAAATCTTCACACACACACAGTCCATCCACAGTATAAATTCAGTGGCTCACAATGTCATCACATAGTTGTGTATTCATTACCATGATCACTTTTAGAACACTTGCATCACTCCAGAAAAAGAAATAAAAAGAAAAACTCACACCTCCTGTACCCCTTACGCCTCCCTCTCATTAATCACTAGTATTTCCATTTATACAATTTTTTACCCTTTATCCACCCCCCCATTATTTATTTTTTATCCTTATTTTTTTAATGCCACTGTCCATACCCTGGATAAAAGGAGGATCAGACTCAAGGTTTTCACAGTCATGCTGTCACATTGTAAAAGCTACATAGTTATGCAGTCATCTTCAAAAATCAAGGGCACTGGAACAGAGCCCACCGGTTTCAGGTACTTCCGTCAAGCCACTCCAATACGTCATAAACTAAAAAGGGGATATCTATATCATGCATAAGAATAGCCTCCAGGATAAACTCTCAACTCTGTTTGAAATCTCTCAGCCACTGAAACTTTATTTTGTCTAAATTCCTTCTTTCCTCTTTTGGTCAAGAAGGTTTTCTCAATCCCAGGATGCTGGGTCCTGGCTCATCCTAGGAGTCCTGTCTCACTTTGCCAGGGAGATTTACACCCCTGGGAGTCATGTCCCACATAAAGGGGAGGGCAGTGAGTTCACCTGCTGACTTGACTTAGAGAAAGAGAGGCCACATCTAAGCAATAAAAGATATTTATAATTATAAACTTATTTCCTTTGCAGGAATAAGTTTCATAGGGGTGAACCCCATGACTAGGGCTCAGCTTACTGAATTGGTTGTCCCCACTGATAATGAGAATATCAGGAATTCCTCAGATGGGGAAGTTTAATATTTCCTCCTTTCACCTCAGACCCCAAATGATTCTTTGCAAATACTTTTTTATTATCTGCCCAAATTACTCTGGGGCATCACACTAACCTGTTCAACCCAACAAGATCTCAGTGCCTTATTCAAGATCCCATGTAATTGTGGTGTTCAAATAAACTGACCATACAAATTACATTAAATAGTGCACTACCAAAAATATAAATTTTGAACCAAAGAAATATCTCTTCCTTTGGTCTCACACAGAAGTTGAAGTTTTAAAATATGGACGATATACATAGAATACTTTACCCTGTATTCTGATCTACCTTAGTCCTATCCAGATCAGCTTCATTCATATTTCTAATCTAAGTCTGATCACTTTTCCAACTATTTTACCAGTTGTTGCATGGGGTAATGCTGACTATCATAGGCTCAGTGCTCAAACTCAGAGACTCAGGTGTCACGTAAATACCCAATGATTCTGGGAACAACCAGGTTATACACAAGTAGCTCAATATCTCAGCATTTAGAAATAACAGTTAAAACTCCTGAATATATGTGACTGCTATAAGAGTTTACCATCTAGGACCATTTACCATAGGCCCCAACCTGAAAACCATGCTCTTGACTTCAATTCTCCAAGTTTAAATATTATCGTTAGTCCAAATGAGTGAGGCATAATTATATTTGTCTTTCTGTTTCTGACATTTCATTCAACATACAGTCCTTAAGCTTCATTCATCTAGTTGCATGCCTCACAACTTCATTCCTTCTTGCACCCACTCAATAGTCCATTGAATGTATACACAACAGTTCCCCCTTCCTTCCCTCAGTGGTTGTACCCTTAGGCCACCTCCATTCATTATGAATCAGGAACACTGCTGCCAGAAATACCAGTGTGCAAATGTTCATTCATGTCCCCACTCTCAGTTCCTCCAGGTAAAGACTGAGCAATGGGATTACAGGATCATATGGCAACCCCACACCTAGCCTTCTGTGGAACCACCACACTGCCTTCCAAAGGGCTGCACCTCTCATTCCCCTACCTATAGTGAGTAAGTACATCTCTTTCTCCACATTTTCTCTAGCACTTGTTTCTTTCTGTTCATTTTTAAACAGTTTTATTCACACATAATACAAACCAACCTAAGTAAATAGCCATGCCTTCACCACCATAATCTACATAAAGACAATTCCTTTTCTTTCTCAAAGAATCCATAACCCCACCCCTCCATGCCCCACCTGCTCACATCTAGTTTTGGTACCTTTATTACATTCAGTGGAAACATATTACAATGTTACTCTTGACTATAGATCTTAGCTTGCATCGACTGTACTTTTTCTTGTATACTATCCATTTTAAACATCTTGCAATGTTGGCATTCATTTGTTCTTCCTCATGTGAAAACGGTTTTGTATCTGTACATTTTATTCCTGTCATTGTCCATTCTAGGCATTCCTAAGTTATACTATCTCAGTCTTTATCTGCTGTCTTTCCTTCTGGTTTAATATGTGCCTCCAGCCCTTCTCCCTCAATCATACTCACATTCAGCTTTATTCAGTGTATGTATATTTTTGTCCTACCATCAGATAATATTGTGTCCATTTCTGAATTTTTACTATCAGTACTTTTGAGCATTCTGTATTCATTCAGCACCAAATGGCCAATCTCTGCCTTCTTTCTATCTCCTGATAAACTGTGTTTTTATCTTTAACTCTTGAAATTCATTCATTAATGTTAGTTCATATTAGTGAGACCATATAGTATTTGTCCTTTTGTTTCTGATAATTTCATTCAGCATACTATCTTCAAGGTTCACCCACATTGTTAGATACTTCATGACTTTATGTCTTACACTGTATAATATTCCACTGTATGTATATACCACAGCTTGTTTAGCCACTCATCTGTCGATAGACATTTGGGTTGTTTCCATCTCTTGATAATTGCAAATAATACTGCTATAAACATTGGTATGCAAATGTCCATTTGTCCCCTTACCGTCAGTTCCTCTAAATATATACCTAGTAATGGGATTCCTGGATCATATGGCAATTCTATACTTAGCTTCCTGAGGAATGGCCAAAATGCCTTCCAGAGTGGTTGTACCATTTTACATTCCCACCAACAGTGGATGACAGTGCATCTTTCTCCGTATTTCCCCAGCACTTACAATTTTCTGTTTTTTGATAATGGCCATCCTTGTGGGTGTCAGATGAAATCTTACTGTGGTTTTGATTTGCATTTCCCTAATAACCAGTGACGTTGATCATCTTTTCATGTGCCTTTTAGTCATTTGTGTGTCCTTTTCTGAGAAGTGTCTGTTCATGTCTTTTGCAAATCTTTTAGTTGATTTGTTTGCCTTTTTTGTTGTTGAGTTGAAGAATCTCTTATATATTCTGGATACCAAACCCTTATCTGATATGTGGTTTCCAAATATTGCCTCCTGTTGTCTAGACTGCCTTTTTACTATCCTGGCAAAGTTCTTTGATGCACAAAAGTTTTTAATTTTAAAGACATCCCATTTACCTATTTCTTTTTCAATGCTCGCAATTTGTGTGTAAGGTCTAGGAAACCACCTCCTATTACAAGACTTATAAGATATTTCCATATATATATATATGTTTTGTTTTGTTTTGCTTTGCTTTTTGACATGGGCAGGCTCCAGGAATCAAACCTGGGTCTCTGGCATGGCAGGCAAGAACTCAGCCACTGAGCCACCATTACACCACCCTCCCTGTATTTTTTCTAAATGTTTCACGATCTTAGCTCTAATGCTTGGTTGGGTCTTTTGATCCATTTGAGTTAATATTTGCATAGGGTGTGAGATATGGATCCTCTTTCATTCCTTTGCATATGGATATCCAGTTCTCCATTCATTAAAGAGGCTGCTCTGTCCCAGGTGGGTTGGCTTGACCACTTTGTCAAAGATCAGTTGTCCCTGTTTTCATCAATGAATAGAACATCTAGACAGAGGTAATAATAAGGAAGCAGAGATTTTGAAGAATATGATAAATGAACTAGACTTAACAGACATTTATAGAACATTATACCCACAACAGCAGGAAACACATTTCTCTCAAGTGCTCATGGATAATCTCAAGGAGAGACCATGTGCTGGGTCACAAAGAAAGTCTCAATAAATTTATAAAAATTGAAATGATGCAAAAAACTTTCTCAGATCACAGTGGAATGAAGTTGAAAATCAATAACAGGCAGAGGGCCAGAAAATAACAAATGTAACACGTGCTCTTAAACAACCAGTGTCTCAAGGAATAAATTACAAGAGAAATCAGTAAATATTTTGAGGCAAATGGAAATGAAAACACAACATATCATAATTTATAGGATGCAGCAAAGGCAATACTGAAAGGGAAATTTATTGCCTTAAATGCTTATATAAAAAAAGCAAAAACTGAGAAAATAACTGTTCACTGGAAGAACTAGAGAAAGAACAACAAACTAACACCAAAGCAAACAAAGGAAAAAATAATGAAGATTGGAACTAAAGTAAATGAAATGGAGAATATGAAAACAACCTAGAAAGACAACAAACCAGAAATTGGTTCTTTGAGAAAAATCAATAAAATCGATGGACCATTAGCTACATTGACAAGAAAGAAAGAGAGAGGATGCAAATAAATAAAATCAGAAATAGAAGAGGGGACATAACCACTGACCCCACAGAAATAAAAGAATTAATGGGAGGATACTATGAGCAACCATAGCTAGTAAACTAGAAAACATAGATGAAATAGACAACTTCCTAGAAAGGCAACAAATATTGAACAACCAGTATTGACTCAAGAATTATAGGACATCAACAAACAAAACACAACTAAGGAAATTATAACAGTCATCAAGGAGCTCCCAAAAAAGAAATGCCCAGGACCAGATGGCTTCACATGTGAATTCTATCAACAATTCAAGGAAGAATTACTATCATCCTGCTGAAAAAAATTGAACAGGAGGGAAAGATACCTAACTCATTCTATGAAGCCAACATCACCCTAATACCAAAGCCAGAAAAAGATACTACAAGAAAAAAAAAATTACAGACCAATCTCTTTAATGAATATAGATGCAAAAATCTTCAACAAAATACTTACAAATCAAATTCAGCAGCACATTCAAAGAATTATACATTGTGACCAAGTGGGGTTAATTCCAAGTATTCAAGTCTGATTCAACATAAGACCATCAATTAATGTAGTACACCATATAAATAAGTCAAAGCAGGAAAAACCACATGATCATCTTGATTGATGCACAAAAGGCATTTGACAGAAATCAACATCCTTTCTTGATGAAAACACTTCAAAGGATAGGAATAGAAGGAACTTCCTCAATATGATAAAGGGAATATTTGAAAAGCCCACAGCTAACATCATCCTCAAGTGAAGAAAAACTGAAAGCTTTCCCTCAAAGATTAGAAACAAGACAAGAGTGCCCACTGGCCCCATTGTTATTCAACATTGTCCTGGAAGTTCTAGCCAGAGCAATTAGACAGGAAAAAAAAATAAAAGGCATCAAAATTGGAAAGGAAGAGGTAAAATTCTCACTGTTTGCAGATGACATGATACCGTATGTCAAAAATCCTGAAAAAAGCTACAGCAAAGCTACTAAAGGTAATAAATGAGTAGAGCAAAGTGGCATGGTACAAGAGCAACACTAAAAAATCAGTAGTGTTTTCATGTTCTATTAATGAATAATTTGAAGAAGAAATCAAGAATCAATTCCACTTATAATAACAAGCAAAAGAATCAAATATTTAGGAATAAATTTAAGGATACAAATAAATCTAAGGATACACAGAAAACTATGAGATATCACCAAAAGAAATCATGGAAAGCTTAAATAAATAGAAGGGCATACTGTATTCACATATTGTAAGACTAAATATAATTAAGATATCAATTCAACCCAAATTAATTTATAGATTCAATGCAATACCAAGTAAAATCTGAACAACTTACTTTGCCAAAATAGAAAAACCAGTAACCAAATTTATTTGGAAGGGCAGGGTGCCCTCAATAGCTAAAAATATATTGTGAAAGAAAACTGAAATGGGAGGTCTCCCACTACCTGATTTTAATGCATATTGCAAAGCTACAGTGGTCAAAACAGCATGATACCAACATAAAGATAGATATACTGACCAACGGAATTGAATTGAGTGTTCAGAAACAGACCCTTTCATCTATGGACAGTTAATCTTTGACAAAGTGGTCAAGCCAACCCATTTGGGACAGAGTAGCCTCTTCAATTAATGGCGTTTTGAGAACTGGCTACCAATATGCAAAAGGACGAAAGAGGATCCATATCTCTCACCCTATACAAAAATTAACTCCAAATGGGTGAAAGACCTAAACATTAGAATTAAGACCATAAAATACTTAGAAGAAAATGTAGGGAAAGATCTTATAAATCTTGTGATAAGAAGTGGTTTCCTTAGAACTTACACCCAAAACATGAGCAATTAAAAAGGAATATATAAATGGGATCTCCTTAAAACTAAAAACTTTTGTGCACCAAAGAATTTTGTCAGAAAAATAAAAAAATAGCATACACAATGGGAGACAATAATAGGAAGCTACATATCAGATAAGGGTTTAATATCCAAAATATATAAAGTGATTCTCCAACTCAACAGCAGAAAAGGCAAACAAGTCCAATTTTAAAATGTGCAAAAGACATGAACAAACACTTTTCAGAAAGGAAATAAAAATTACTAAAAAGTCCATGAAACAATGCTCAACTTCACTGGCTATTAGGGAAATGCAAATCAAAACCACAATGAGATTTCATCTGATACCCACTAGAATGGTCATTATCAAGAAAGAAAAAAAATGGTAAGTACTGTAGAGGATATGGAGAAAAAGTCACAGTCATCCACTGTTGGTGACAATGTAAAATGGTACAACTGCTCTGGAGGGCAGATTGGTGGTTCCTCAGGAAGCTAAGTATAGAATTGCCATATGATCCAGCAATCCCATTATAGTTATATATTCAGAGGAACTGAAAGCAAGGACACAAATGGACATTTACACACTGATGTTTCCTGTAAAGGGTAGGCTAATCCTTATAATTATGCTAAGAATCACCCCCAGAGAATCTCTTTTGTTGCTCAGATATGGCCTTTCTCTCTAAATCAACTTGGAGGTGAACTCACTGCCCTCCCCCACACACAAACACACACGTAGGACATGACTCCCAGAGGTGTAAATCTTCCTGGCCACATTGGGCAGAACTCCCAGGATAAGCCAGGACCTGGAATCATTGGATTGAGAAAGACTTCTTGACCAAAAGATGGAAGAGAGAAATGAGACAAAATAAAGTTTCAGTGCCTGAAAGATTTCAAAATGAGAGGTTATCCTGGAGATTATTCTTATGTATTAAATAGATAGCCTTTTTGGTTTATGATGTATTAGGATGGCTGGAGGGAAGTACCTGAAACTGTTGAGCTGTGTTCCAGTTGCTTTGATTCTTGAACACAATTGTATAATGGTATAGTTTTACAATGTTACTGTGTGATTGTGAAAACCTTGTGTCTGGTGCCCCTTTTATCCAGGGTATGGACAAATGAGTAAAAAAAATATGGATAAAAATAATTAAATAATAGGGGACATAAGGGGCAAAATAAATTGGGTAGATGAAATGTATGAGTTTTTCTTTTTATTTCTTTCTCTGGAGTGATGCAAATGTTCTAAAAATGATCATGGTGATGAATTTTCCCAGACCAGACAGGCCCACATCTCAGGAGAGAGTAACCAGCATCAGTTTTCCCTGAGGGTGAGACCCAGCACATTGTCAGACTTTCCTGTGAAACCTCTAGACTCTGTGTTTTTCCTATCCTTCTCAGCACATGGCACTTGTCAGCCAATAGCTCGCCACAAGTGTAAAGTGGTATGGTGCCTTTCATTTTAGGAGCCTCTCTCTTTCAGTGGTGTGCTTAAGACAGAGGCTGAGGTAGTAGGTGGAGCTTTAATTGCTTCTGTTTTCCAGCCCCTGGAGCCTGAATTCCCTGAAGCAGAGCCTCCACTTGAGGTGGGCCCTGCCCCTTTTCCTTGAGAAGATTTTTCCTTTAGGGAATTAACCCCTTTCATCTGGTAGTTATTTTATCTCTCAGGCATGCCTTAATTCTACCTTCCCTGGGACAGTGATGGAGCTTGAGAGTATGTGCACCTCTATCTAATGAATCACTAAGAAGTTTTTTGTTTTTTTTTTTAAAAAAAAGCCTTTTCAGAGCCTGGCCCTGCTCCCCAGGTTTGTGAATCAAGAGACTGAGTTGCTACATGGTTCTATATGTCCCCAGGCTCTATCTGCCTTCTTTCCTTGGGGTTAAGCTCTTTTCCAGTATTTTGTGCTGTCCAACTCAAAAAGCCTCTGGATTTTTGTTTTTGTTTCTGTTTTTTTCCATTAGTCCCACCCCCTCTGCCAGGGTGAAAATTGCTGGTTTCTTTTGTGCTTATTCCAGGTTTATATGTGCTCAGAGCCTGTTTTCTATAGTCAGAATTTGATAATCAATTCTACAATTGGGGCTTGGTTGAGCTAAGTCCTTGCTACTGTTTCCTTTCCCTGGGGGAACCAGCCTGCTTCATGCATGGCAGCCTCCACAGCTTAGGAGACTTCCCAAGAGATCACAGCCATTCTGCCCATTCCAGATTGTTGTGTGCTGCATGTCTAGTCACTAATGTCCACCCAGCAGTTGTTCCATACAGTTCCTGGCTATTTACTAGCTGCTCTGGAGGACAAATTAAATTCCACATCTCACCATGCCACTATCTGGCCCCACTTCAGAGATTTTGCTTTTAATTATATTTCCCCAACAGTATGCATGGACCACTCTGGAAGTTTGTTCATGTGAAGGAAACCAAGGGACTGATTTTTAATGATTAGAGATTTGCTTTTCTTTGTTCTAATCTTTTTGTATGGCTTGGATTTTTTTTAATCACATGCATGAAGTAGCTATTCAAAAACTTTTAAAAACATTTATTCTTAAAGGGAAAAATCAACACCTAACCCTGAAATATATAGGAACAATCCACCATCCTCTGAATAAAACCATGAGAGTGCATTCTTCTCACTGCACAGGGGCCTCCTTAGGTGTTGAGTATTGCCAGCACTGCAGTACGATAAAATTCCATCAGTAGTGGAGCAGATATTTAGCCCCACTGGTGATGACGAAGTTAAGAACAAAGTCCCACTCTAAGCAGCCCTTCTGAGGCCCATCACCATCTGAAATGGAATCTCATCACAGTTTGCTTCAGCAGTACTACAGGAGTTTCCCACTGTAAAACTTTTGCATTCAGGCCACCTTGCTGGAGGATTCTGATCAAGTGTAACCAGAAAGCAGCATCTTCCTTCCTCATCTGAAAACAGTAAAGGAAATTTAATGTGTGCTGGTCGTGAGAGAATGGGTGATAAAAGCTGCCTGGCAGAGGAAGGAGCATTGAGTCAGAAGAACATCATGGGGCTTTGTAGGTCTTTGAATTCCTAAGCAACATTGCAGAGGAAACCCAGCTCAGAAAAGTATCTCATGGGATTTGTCAGGGCCTGGGGAATAAAGGTCCTACTTCAGGAAGCCATCCTAACAATAATGATTGAACATGATTTCTATACACATGAAAACATTCTTGGGGACTCAAAAATAAATATGGAAGAGTCTGATTTGGTGGAAGGAGCAAGCATACCAATGCTCCTTTTGAATATTAACAAAATGCCATTAGCTGCAAACAAAGGGCTTCTTTGAGATTTATCCTTTGACAAAGATGATAGATAATTCAACAGTGGGACCTTGAACCCAACCCAATTTATTACTTTAAGCTCTATGACTCAGTTCCAAATTTAGACACTTTATTCCTAGTAATAAATTACCTGTAAGATTTCAACAACTAATTGGTAATACCAGGGTACAAGAAAATCATAGTTAAGATTGACTTTTAGCAGTTAACAGTATGTTCAGCTACATGTGATTAAAACAACCAACTCCAGTCATTAAACAATAATAGATTTATATTTCTTATATAATAAGAAGTTTAGAGGTAGACACTGGTATCATGGCAACCAGGGAGATCCAGGCTCCTTCCCTCTTCTGGTTTTGCCATCTGTGGAAGGTTAGATACAAAGATGACCACAATTGTGCCCATCCCAGGACATGACCTTTAACATGAGCTGATCGTCTGCCTTGCTTTGACAACATATTTTGGCAGAAGTTCCTCTGTGTGATTTCTAAGCCTTGCCCTTAAGAAAACTTGCAGCATCAGCTCTCATTGTCTTGCCTGGAAACCATCAAGTAAAGAAGGCCTAGCCTCCTTGAGAAGGAGAGACCAGATGGAGAAAGAGGCCAAATGGAGAAAGAGGCATAGCTAACCCAACCTTTCCAGCCACCCTCACAGGGTCCCTACATGTGATCGAAGACATCCAGAACCAAGCAACCCCAGCCAACCTCCTAATTGTGACCTCAGAGCAAGAACCACCCAGCTTACTCCAATCCAGATGGCAGAGCTGTGATCAAATAAATGGCTATTGTTTCAAGTTACCCAGTTTTGGATGATTTGTTACACAGCAATAGACAACTGAAACACCATCATTAGTGTTTTTTGCTAGGAGGACTCACTCAGGTGAAGAAGTGTTGACCTTTTGGAACAACATCAACAGAAGGCAGCTCTGACTGTGCTTCTGGGTTTAACTGTGACACTGGAAGCCATGGTCCAAGTTTCCTAGAGGGCACCACAAGGATTTGCCCAGAGGGTGAGAAATAATGAAATGTGAATAGATCCCTTAAGGCTCAGCACCCTCAAAAGAACTGTGGAGGTTTTAAGCATACACAGGGTACCAGAAACACCCAGGAGCACTTCCTCTAGCCAAGGCTGACCATGGCCTCAAAAAACAAACTCAGATAATGGAATCTGTTACACACATTAAACTATCATTTCTTTGCTTCTTGGACGCCGAGAAATATAAGAACAACTTTGAGAAAGGACCAGTAGAGGGAACTGACTGGTCTCAGAGACCAAAGACCTGCACTCCAGTCTCACCTTATTCACTTAAAAGCTGTGTGTACATCTCACAAAAACTCTCAGAGCCTGTTTCCTCATCTGTAAAAGAGGGAAAACAAAATACAGGTATGTTCCAAGCTCCAAATAAGTGGGGCATGCAAAAAGTAGGAGAAACTCTACCACAGTACATTTGTGAGCTTTTCAGATCACCTAAGAAGTGAAAAATCTGTGGCCTGAGAAAATTAAATGACCAGTCCGCTCACCTAAATTTTAGTTTGCCAAGGCTGCTCTGATAACTATCACACAATGTCTTGGCTTAAACAACAGGAATTTATCATCTCACAATTTGAGAGGCTAGGAGTCCAAAATCGAAGTGTTCAGCAAGACTGTGCTTTCTCCAAAGTCTCTAGACTTCTGGTGATGGCTTTCCAACAGTCCTTGGTTGCATGGTGATTTGTCTCCTTATGTCTCCTCCCTCTGGCTTCTACTTCCATGTCCAATTTCCTTTGCTTACAAGGACTACAGACATATTGGATGAAGGCTCACCCTCATTCAGTTTGGTCACATCTTAACTGATAATATCTTCAATGGTCCTGCTAACAAATAGGCTCGCACCCACAGGACAGGGGTTTAGGAATTGAACCTTTCTTTGTAAGAAACAAGATTCACCCCCCAAGACCTAGTCTCTTAGTCTGGGTTATTCCATAAATAGAACTTGCAACAAGGATTCAGATGCAAGGAGTTATTTAAGAGATGCAAGAAAAACTGTCAAAGGAAGAGAAAAGTGAGCCAAGAAAGACTAGACAGCCAATAAAGAATTTGTTATGAATCCAGCTACTACTGGATTCATTGTATTCAGGACCTCATTGCCTTGATTAAATTCTGGAAATGTAGTAGAATAAAAGTCTTGGAGTAATCCCACCCAACAAGTGGGGGATCTGGGATGTTCATGTCAATTCCCCAAAGCAACAGGTTGAGGGCTGTGGAGGCAGGGTGTAGATAGAGTGACCTTCCATAGCTCTTTTAGAGAAAACCTACAAGCAAAGAGAAGTAGAGGCTGGCAGTTAGATCGTGGGTTCATGGGAGTTTATTATTCTATTCTTTCTACTTTTTGGCATGTTAAAAAAATGTTCTTGATAAAAATGAGAATAATCTTCAAAATAGACATTGATTCAGCATTGAAATGAAATGTTTATTATGTTTGCAGAAAAACAGAGCAGTGGAGTGTCAATGTGATATTAGCAAAACCAAATATTTGACATTAAAGGAATAACAGCAATTTCACATTTTCTTAGACAATAACAGCTAAGCCCTTTATAGGACCTTGGAAAGAAAGATACCTACAAGTAGTTGAAGCCATATAATAGCTTTTGTTATTGAGATTGAAGGTAGGAGAAATTGCAAAGACCTTTGGAATTTATGAAAGAATTTCAAAACAATAAGAGGCAGATGTGACCTGTTCATGAGTCACATGGGACTTTTATGAAGAACTTGTGTCATAATTCAAATAACACATAAAATAATGGTGCATTTTCCCATCAAAGGTGTCTTTGGGTCCATGAAATACAGTATTTTTAATGTTGACTATCCAGTACAAAATTTTAAAATATGCATACATATGGAAAAAGATGGAGAAGTTTTCATTCGCCAGAGGAACTCTTAGAGTCTAGTGTTTTTCTAGAAGAAGTGTTTTACCCAGGGACAGTAGTGTTGGGGTTAAAACCATGGGCTCTAGGACCCAGTTGCTTGGGTTTGAATCCTGGCTCTGCCCTTTACCAACTACGCGACATTAGACAAGTTACCTAACTGTTCTGTGCCTCAGTTTTCTCATCTGCAAAATGGGGATAATGAAAGTAGATCATTCATGAGATCGTGTGGCGCTCAAATGAAATAATGTATGCAAAGAACTAAGGCTAGTACCTGGCCCATAGGAAGCTGGCAAAAATTAACTACTATGGTATGGATTGGCTTATTTCTGGAGAGGAGGTGGATTGGGATGGTCACAGAATTCAGAAAGAGGGAGTCTAAGTGACAGCAGAAGCTTTTCCTGAAATGTGTTGAGGCCACCAGGATTCCCCAAGTAAAATTATGCAGGTGTATTTACTGGAGAAAACATTAAAGGTGAGGACTTAGAGAAAACAGGGGCAGCATATGAAGATGGAAATAGAAGTATTGGGTTACTCTGTAACCCAATAATGCTTGAGTGTATATTTGTCATTGCAAATAGAGAGAACAGAACATGTCCAAGACCCTAGGTCTGTGGAAAATCGAGCTGCACACACGTCATGGTTGGTGAGTTACAGAGGCTGCTTTTTGCTCCTCCCCACCATTAAGCACCAAAGAACAGGGTGGAACCAGGACCATTCCAGCCAATCCTAAAGAAGACCTAGGGCAATATATAAGATTCCACAAGGTTCCAGGCACTAGAGTAACTTTCCAGAAACCTACAACCTCCAGATGCCTCCCTGGTCCAGAAAGTCCTGAAACTTAGGCCAGCCTCTCTAGAACATCAGATAGTTCCATCTCCCTACCCCAAATTAGTGACAGACCCTTCCAATATCAAAAATTTAGATTTTCCATAGCCCAAACACCCCTAAAGAGAGGTATGGAAAGATCAAAGGTGATGGTAGAAATATACATAAAGGATAGGACTTAACAAATGAATATGAATGCTGAATCATTAAATTGATATCTCTTTTAGTTTGCAGTATTTTAGAGCAGCTAGAAGTAAAAACCTAAAATTGTGAAATTGTAACCCATGTCAAAGCCTGATATATGTTCTACAACTAATTGTGGTACTGTGCTTTGAAACTTATAGCTTTTTTGTATATATGTTATTTTTCACAAAAAAGAAGGGGAAAAAGTGGATTGTGATGATGAAGTGTTTAAACCCCCTAGCCTCCTATATTCTGGAGCAGCTGGAAGGAAAAATATGAGAGGATCGTATGGTAGCCCATGACAAACTCTGGAATCTGTCCTGTAACCACTTGTTGAAGAGTGCTTTGAAAATGATTGCTTTATTTCTTTGCTTTGTATGTATGTTATACTATACAATAAAAAAAGTTAAAGAAGAAAACAATAAAGCCAGTTAAATATCAAAAAAAGAACAGGGGTGGTTGGCGGTACCAGCCATGGAAAAAGTAACGCCTTTTTTCTTACACTCATGACTCATTCTTATGTTGTAAAACTCACACATGCTTTTGTGTGTAGCTGTGGTCCATTCCTTTCCCTGTTGAATAGTATTCTGCTGCATGCATTACTATAATTTATTTATCCACTCCCCTGTTAATAGATGCTTCAGTTGTTTCCAGTTTGGGGCAATTATAAACAAAGCTATTCTGAACATTATTTACTGTCTGTACACGTTTCTTGGTGTCCCTGTGCATGAATTTCCCTAGGTAATGTGCTGGTTTGAATCTGTTATGTACTACAGAAAAGCTCATGTTCTTTCAATCCTTCCTTAAGTGTGCAGACCTACTGTGGGTGGGATCTTTTGCTTAGATTGTTTACATGGAGGTGTAAATAAGCCCATTTAAGATGGGTCTTAATCCCCTTGCTGGAGTCCTTTATGAGAGGATAAAAGGCAAAGGCATTTTGGAGAAAGCTCAGAGAAAAAAAAAAAATGTCCCAGGAGAAGCAAGAAGGACTTACAGGAGCTGAGAGCCATGTTGAAACCAGAACCTGGGAGTAAAGGACCAGTAAATGTTGCCATCTGCCTTCCCGTGTGACAAAAGAACCCCAGATGCCAGCAGCCTTTCCTCAGAGAAAGTATCTCCTTCTTTATGCCTTAATTCAGACATTTTCATAGCCTTAGAACTGTAAAATTGCAACTTAATAATTCTTCTTTGTAAAAGCCTATCCATTTCTGTTATATTGCATTCCAGCAACTTTAGTAAACTGAAACAGTATATACCCAGAGAAGGACATTCTGGGTAAGAGGGTATAAATATCTACAACTATAGTTTTCCAGGGTGATTGCACCATTTTATGCTCCCACCAGGGTATGATAATTTCTACTGTTTCACATTCCCACCAACACTTGGTATTTCAACGTGTTTTATTTTGACCATTCTGATAGGTTTTTAATCATATTGCTTGGTGGTTTCATTTTTCATTTCCTTGACGCCTAATGAGGTCAAGAACATTCACACATATTTATTGGCCCTTTCAATTTCCTTTTTATGAAGAATGTGTTGATATCCTTTGCCTATTTTTTTAATCATTTGTCTTTTTCCTTACTGATTTGAAGAAGTCATTTATGTATTCTGGGCACTAGTCTTTCATAATAATTGTTGAAACTATCTTCTCCACCTTATGGTTTGTTGACTCATTTTCCTGTAGTATATTTTGTGGAACAGAAGTTCTTAGCTTTATTATGGTTGAATTCAGCAGTCTTTCCCTTAGGGTTAGTGCTTTGGGGGTCTTATTTAAGAAATCCTTCCTTATCCTAAGAACATGAAGATATTGTTCTATGTCTCTTCCAAAAGTTTTATAATTCTGCATCTCACATTTAGGCCAGTTTTTCTGGAATTTGATTTGAAAATATTTTGAACTTCTCTGTCCAACTACAATGAGGGCTACAACATGATAGGTTTCTGAGCAGTCAGAGGCAAGTTGATGAGGCTTAAGTCATGGCTTTGCCACTCATTAGCTGTGTGACTCTGAGAACTTGCTTAACTTCTCTGAGCCTGTTTCCCCAACTGCAATTGTACTTACTTCGTAGAATTTTCATAATAATTAAATGAGTTGATATACATAAAATTGCTTGGAAGAAAGGACACTCAGCACATACTAAGTCCTTTGTAATCTTATTTATATCTTTTTTTCTGCCTTTAAAATTCCTACCCAGTTCACTCAGACCCCAGGATCAGAACACCCCACCCCTAATCACAGCACAAAGAAACAAGATCCCATGAGTCTCTGTGCTGTTATGGTTAATATTATGCCTGAAGGGTTTCTTTTTAATGTCTGATTTTCTTGCATGTATCAATATTTATGTGCTTCACTTGCCACCTGCAGGTGCTACAGCCTCCTACCAAGAGAACATGTCTAGTTCTGCAGACTTACGATCAGAGAGATGCAAAATTCATTTTTCCGTGGATATTTTTTATGCTCCCTAGGAAGTCAAATAGCTCTGAAAGTGGTGGAAAAGAGAGTGTTTTCTCAACATTTACCAACTGGGGATGCACATTTGAATTTGGGGGAACACGCTACAGGATCTGTCTGTGTCCTTTTCCTGTCCCTGGGTGGTGCCTGCAAAACACTGTAAGTGGCTTCAAGCTCAAAAAGGAAAGTTGCTCATAGTTGTTGAAAGAATTCTAAATTATAAGAGCTTAATATACGCTATTTCATTTCACCTCAATAAGTGGAGAGGGAGGCAACTGATGTGCTGACATGCTAGAAATGTGGGTATTCAGAACTAAGTCTCTCTGCTTCAATGTGAAAACTCTTTATGTCATGTAGCCTCCCCCAGAGGCACTGTCCAGTGCTATTACTAGGAAGAATCTGCCAGTCCCACCCTCTTGAACGTTTCACCCATTTCTATTCTGTCACCTCATCTGCTTCTGTGATCGCTTTCCCTCCCACTAATCCTTAGTTATGCTTTCAGCACCCCAAGTCATTCTCCTAGTGAATGCCAGTACCAAAACCTGACCACTGACACAAATCCCAGGCTGGATCTACTGTCTGAGGCCTGAAACCTCATGCAATGGGCTGTCCCCAGAGTCTCTCTCCTAGGAGTGGCAGCCTCTGAAGTCTCACAGAGACCCTTCTCTTACACAGACACTTGTTCATGTCAAGTCACATGCACTTGCATGGGTATACATGTATGCAAGCACAAGCACAGACGCAGAAATGACCCAATTAATCAGAACGTTTGACTGCCATATACAGTCACATACACATACTCAGATATGTGATACACAATTAAATGTGTACACACAATTAAACACAACTAAAAGTATACATAAAACATAACATTCTTTGTTTCCCGGTGCCTGCCCATGCCAAAAAAAACAAAATAAAACATAACATTTCTCATAAGATAACTAGTACTAACTAATTAGAATATTCTTGCTGAACTTCAGTTTTAGAACAATGCAAGTAACTGGAATGCATGCTGTTATTAGCAAGATTTTACTCAAATGAGCAACATCTGGGTCAAGTCTTTAAACAATCCCCTGGACTCTAATCTCTCTGACATATGGATCCTGGCTCAGTGGTCTCTGCAGATCTTGGGATACATCTGTAATAAGGTATTCAATAAATGTTGATGGAAGAAACAGATGAAAGAATAAATTGGCCCCATGGACACTCTACCCATTGTCTTTCCCCACCAGCTTCGATCCTGTATTGGAAAGAATCAGCACCCACAGCTGCACAGGAGCTGAGTCATCAGATTCAGTTTTGTAATCTAACTTGGACTTAATTGGATAGATAAATTGACTCAGGCATTTCAGAAATTATTTAAAAAGGAAACATACAGATTGGAATCTTTCTTCACAACCCATAACACAGGGCCTCACAGCAAAAATTCAATGAACACTGATTACCTTGCAGAAATCTAGATAATTCTATTAACCAAATTCCTCCTTCGCTATGTGTGTACTGATTAACCAAGGTAAACATCCACAGACATAGACATAGACACAAACACCTCCACCCTCCTTCTCCCCACCTCCTCCTCCGGCCTTGTTGTATCCCTTTGTGGGCTGGCTGCCAAGGGACTTGGAATTTGATTCTTAGAATCTGAGCAGCTTCCTTCTGTCCAAACTATATGGGTTTGCTTTTCTTCTTGTGGGTTTGGCAAAAGTTACATTCCCACTTTGCCCCTTATGCAAGAGGAAATGTGTTCTCCTAACCCAGAAGATATCTCCTATAGCAGGAGCAACACAGCCTTGGCAGAGATGGTCCCAGCTGATGGTGGCTTCCACCAATCTCTGGTCTCATACCTCTTGCCCTTTGCAATATGGTTCTGGAATATGCTCAAGCAACCCCAGAATTCAACCAAGAGAGACATGGCTCTCAGAGGGGAGTAACTATATTGACCTGCATTCCTTAAATTATTTTATGTTTTTTACAGACCTGGAATGTTATTATTCAGAATGGCCCCTGGTCCCATAACCATCTGTCAGCCCAAGCATGACACAACTGTTCCTCAAACTGCCTGTAGGCAAAAAGTGAACAGTAAAATAAGCTCCAGCCTGGAATTTAGGCAACAAAGGATCTGAGATTATGACCATTGGCAACATTGGTCAGCATCATAAATGGAAACCAGAAGCAAAACATCATGATTATTGAAGAGCACTTGGTATTAAGAGAACAATAAACCCCTGTCCCTTATGTTTACTGAGAAGTTCCCCTAAATTTCTCTATCAGTTCTTTATTGCTCCTTAACAACTCACCTAAAACTGGGAGGCTTAAAACTACAACCTCTTCTCTGCTCACAGCTCTACGGGTCAGCAGTTTGGGCTGAGATTGCCAGGGTAGAGCTTCTGCTGGTCAGCCCGGACGTCATTCACATGGTGGCAATCATCTGGCAGCTTGACCTGTGATAGATGTTTGAAGATGGCCTTGTTCCCATGTTGGCAATCAGTGCTGGCTGCTGGCTGAGTGCCTTGGTCCCAATTCCCCAATAGGCTGGACAGACCCTCTTTCCTGACAAGGTCAGGTTGGTGATCCAAAGGGGCAGAAACTCCTCGAGGCCTAGTTTTGAGAGTCAAGCATTGCCACTTCCGCCACATTACATTGGTCAAATAAAGTCAGGAGGCCAGATAAGAGACATTGGGAGGCGAATTAAACCCATTTCTTGACAGGGAGGGGCAGTAAAGCCACAGTGTAAAAGTTATCGGCACCAGGATGGGAGGTAAAGCTGCAGTCATCTTTGTAGACATTTTACTACACTCCCTTTGGCCTGACTGTCAGGACTGCTTCCTTGGTTACAAGGCAGTGCAGGCTCAATCTCAGGCATTTAGAAGTACAGGTGTGATGCTTGTGTGTGAGTATGGTCTTAAGGATGATGGACTCATTCACCTATCCATCCATTCTGCAAATCCAAAATGAAAATCACGTTTGTGCCTAGGAATAAAAGATGCCCACCTTCAAGGAAACTTCATTTACTATGGTCACAGAGACACAAATGAGTGGATCATCTTAACAGAATCATGTAGAGTTGTCAGTTCTAGGGTGAAGAAGGTCAAGAGAGATTCAATAAAGAAGTTGACTCTTGCCCTAGGTCCAGAAAGTTGAGACCTAGGTGTCTGGCTGTGTCAGGACAGAAAAATGGTCTCCAGGGACTCCACAAAGGGGTCCAGCATCCAGCTTTATTATTCCTCAAGACAGCGGTAGCTCCCCAGGATAAAACCACAGTGCTATGAGAAGGGGGAATGGAAGCTAGGTACCTGAACATCGACAATATCTACTGCAGGGCCATTCTAAGAGCCCAGGTAACAGACATGGAGCCCCATATGCCTCACTGGGACCAGGTGAGTCTAAAGTAGGAGAATAAACACAAAAGCTGCAGTCATAATTTGTGGGGCCTATGGCCCCAACTCTAGCACTCCCCCCTCTATAACACAGAATTTAAACAGATTGGTGAGATTATTATTTTTCCCTGGAAAAAAAATTCAATCAAAATATCTCCCTCATTTATGACTCTGTGAGTACACTTCTTTTGGTGACCTTTGAGGGTGTCCCTTACCTTCCCCACTACCTTTCCAAGCATCAGAAACTACCCTTGAACATGGTCTGGTAAGTCAACACACACTCACACCCCCAAAACTCTACCAAGACGACGTTTTTGTGCCTGACATCTGATTTTAAAAATTCCTCTGGCCCAAAGAAAACTTTCCTTTCTCTTAAGATAGTTTTCATTAGCAGCCAGAAAGACAAGAGCCCAGGACCTCCCCATGAAATTAATGGCCATACACTTAATGGCCCAAAACAGTGGCGTGGGTCACTAGCCCACCATTAATTCCCAGATAATATCACTAATATAATGCTCTGCAATATCACTTGCAGGGTGAGACTCTCCAAATTACAGCTGAAGAAATGGGATAACAGTACTTTACTGTAACTCCCATGTTGACATTTGCATAGTTCTACTGAGATGCATTTTTTAAATATCCTGTTGTTCTTACTAGCAAAGACTACCCATGTCAATTTCTCAATCAAGCTTGCATTGGTTAGCTTTCAAAGTAGCAAACTCACTGGTCCAAGAATCTTGAAAGTCAGAGTGCTATAGGATGAACTAAGCCATTTTTACTTGTACAAGCCTCCTAAAGAAAGCAGCAGGAAGGACCATCCTCAACATGTGCCCAAATTCTATTCCCCCTTCCTGATCTCTTTTCTTTCTTACGTTTATTTTCCTCTCATTCTTGCCTGGACTTCTTTTTGTTTGCTCACTGCGATGATTAACTTTATGTGTCCCCTTGGCCAGGTTAGTGTATCTGGTTGTTTGGTCAAGCACTGATCAACTACTTGCAATGGAAGTATTTCATAGATGGCTTTAACGTCTACAATCAGTTGGATTAAAGTATAGGAAATTACTCTCAATAACATGTCTGGGCCTTATCCAATCAGTTAGAGGTCTTAAGAGCCAGAACTAAGGGTCCCAGGGATCAGAAAAAATTCTGCCTCAAGACTTTACCCTCTACTCCTTCCTGAGTTTTCAGCATGTGGTAGTTTGTAGCTATTATGTCCCCTAGAAAAGGCCATGTTCTTTTAATCCATTCCTGTCTTGCAGACCTATTGTGGTTGGGATCTTTTGATTAAGTAGTTTCAATTGAGATGTGAACCACCCCATTCAAAGTGTGTCTTAATCCTTTGCTGGAGCTATTAATGAGAGGATAAAGGGCAGAAACACCCAGAGAGAGCAGAGCAAAACACTCAGAGAGGGAGCTCACAGAGGGAGAAAAGCCCCAGAGGACCCACAATGCTCAGAAAAAAAGCCACTGAAATCAGAAGCTGAAAGGGATGGAACTGGAGTGAAGGACAAGCAGATGATTGCCATGTGCCATCCCATGTGACAAAGGTGTCTCAAATGCCAATGGCCTTTCTTCAGAGTCGAGGCATCCTGTTGATGCCTTCATTGGGACATTTTCATGGTCTAAGAACTCAGAATTGTAGTAAATAAATCCCCATTGTTAAAAGCCAACCCATTTCTGGCATATTGCATTCCAACAGCTTTAGCAAACCAAAACACAGCCTAAAGAATTTGGACTCAAGATTTCACTCTTACCAGAATTTCCAGACTTGCCAGCTCTCATAATCACACGAACTAATTACTTATAAGAAATCCCTTAAAGTAAAATAAGATTAGATATAGGTACAGATATAGAGATAGATAGATACAGACATAGATAGATTCAGATATAAATACAGATACAGATACTATTGCTTCTGTTTCTCTGGAGAACACTGACTGAGACAGTCACCGACATCTTTATCCACTCCTCAACCTTTGCATCCATGTGCACCTGGGCTGATTTTCACAGACTGTTCAACTCTTCACCAGTTGAGGGACTTTGGATGAGTTTTTGTTGAGCAATAGAAAAATAGAATGTTCTATTATTCCTCTAGCTCTGTCCTGTGTTTTGCATTTAAGGATAGAAAGATAGGTTGTTGAGACCTCCATGTTTTTGCTTGATAGAAGCCAAGTGAAATCCTTATTTGGAAGCACATACAAAATGTAGTCAAATGCCACAAAGTGTCCGCTGTATAAATCTCTGAGAGGTATTTCCAATAAATAGTAGCCTTTTACCCTTTTCAAAACCAGGGTTTTGAGCTGCTTGAGAAATAAGATACACAAAGATGTTAGCCAAAATTCAACTTTGATATTCACCGAGGCTAAGTTGGAGGACCCAGCCAACAGAACCTGCAAAGAAAATGCCAGCATCAGGCAGATTTTTCCATGCTGGCACAGGTGGTGCAAGGTCCAGGCAGGCCTCCCTGCACAGGGGAGATACCTAAACAAAATGGAGAACACTCTTTATGGCAGACTTGTTCTGGGAGGAAGAAGGAGGCTGGAAAGAGCTGAGCCTAATTGTTCTTTCCAGATTTTTCGATGAAACGAACACTCCACCTCCCCAGGTTTGAAATGAATGAACAGGAAGAGAAAGACTCAGAGTTACAGCTGTCAAGCTTTCTTTACAAGAAGGAAGGATAGGAGTGGCGAGAAATGTCTGCATTGTATCAACTGCAAGAGGGGTGTATATGGTTATTGCCTCTCGAAATAGAATAAGCCTTATTCTGTAGACAATATTCTTTCATTTCATTTTAAATTATGAAAAATACTGTTGCATTTGCTATACAAATGGCAATTTATGAAGGCTTTTTACTCTTATAATCTAATCCAACACAAACAGACTAATCTGACACATGTCACAAATGGTAAGCAAACAAATGATGAGTCTTACATGGCCAAACAAGTGGTTCCTCTCTTCTGTTTTTTAGTCTCCTGTATCTATAATAAGCAGTTTTTGTAAACAATTTTTGGATATTTAATTCAATTTAGCAAACATTAGTTCAACATCTACTAGATGCCAGGCACTGTGTTAGAGACTGAAGATATAAAAATAGATGAGACACAGTCTCCTCTCCCAACAAGAGCTTGGAGTCATATGTGGGACAGATGGGAGAATCAGAAGCATGTGATAAGAGCTTTAGCAGGGAAACACAGAGAATGCAATGAAACACAGTTGAGAGAATTGATTATTCTGCCAAGGAGGAATCAAGCAAAGCTATAAAGGAGGTAGTGAAAGTGGTTCTCTGCATGAATGGGCACCCATTGCCGTGGTTATGAGATTTCCAGTGTTCCTTGTACCTGTTCCTCCCCTCCTCGAGTACAGTCATTTGGGCAGGTTCCATGCCCCCTCCCTTTCTTACCCTGCCGTCTCATTCAGGGAGTCCACGAACTCCGAGCTGAATGAAAAGGACACAACAAGAATGGAACTAGATCCTGTGCATTTGAGAATCTTGGGCACAGAAGGGCATGTGACAGCAGCACTTACTTTCTGATCACTGACTACATACTTGCACGGTATTGAGTATCTTAAAAACTTAAACACACAAAACACAAAAAACTTAAACACCGTCTCTTGGCACCTCTGTGAGGTAGATTTCATCCATTAATTCAGCTAGTGTTTACTGAGTATGCACTAGATGCTGGCACTAGATAAAAAGCTGAACAAAAATAGGTAAATCCTGCCCTCACTGACCTTATTCTGTCATGGACTTTATCCAGAGAACGCTGGAGTAATTCATTCACACACACAAAACCGCTAAGTGGCAGAGCTAGACTTGGAGCGTTGCTTTTTCTGACTCCAACTGTGTTTGTGTTTTTTCACACATGTGCTTCCTGTAGCAAATGCCTCAAGTCCTGGGGAGGAGAGAGGGAGAGAAGGCACACACACCCTTCCCCAACCATAAGAAACCTTACCCTGGAACAATACTTTGCCCTCTTCCAAATATCCCCTTCACCTACATCCTCTCAGCCACAGACAGTGGGAGTTACTGGTCCTCTTTCCCTGAGAACACAGAGGCTCATAGATGCCACATGGCTTAGGACATATCAGGAGACAACTCAGGATCTTAGCTTGGGCTCCCCCAAAAAAGATGAGGGTTTGGGGAGGAGGTGGTTTATTGCGGGAGCAGGAAATGCAAGGAATAAAAGTTGGAAGGGAAAAAAATTAGTAAAGGGACTGCTATTAAGCTAGCTACTAGAGTGGGCAGATTTGGGAAAACAGCACAGGAAACTCACCTCATCATTATCGCCCCAAGGAGCAAGGGAACAGGGCACCGAAACCGCAGCTCCCACCAGTCATTGTTTGAGGTCTGCTGGAGTGGGAGTATTGGGTGGTGATGGCCCAGCATTTCCGGCCTGCCATGGGAACGTGCTCGATGACTTTCCCAGTTTTGGAACAAGCTCTTGAGCACAGACATACTGGCATAGGAGTCAAGTGGGCCGGAGAACTGGGGATGGGAAGGTGGGGGGGACCCAGGCAGCGCTCCAACAGTGCTTGCTATGCTCAGGTCTACCAGGATCCCCTCCTTCTCCCCTCCATCTGGGCAGCCACAAGAGAAGCCAGGTGCTCAGATACATCTGTGCTAAATGACAGGTGCAGACAGAACTGTTGGCTACAATTCCTTATAAAGTTGTTCACAGATAACGCCTTCAAATGGCTGCATTACCCAATGCTCACAACCAGATTACTTCCAGCACACATTACAAACTCAGGGATAGGTGATTTCAAAAAACTGACCCACATTCCATTGCAAATCTCTATGATGGACAAAGAAAGGAGTAAATCAATCACCAGTAACAAATGTGAAACAGATGGATACGTCTTGACCACGCTATATTAATCCTAGGATTTTCCCAGGATTAGTTCACGCTGGGCACATCCAGTGCAGACACCTGTTGCTAAAAGTATAGCCTGGTGTGGTCTCTGGGAAGTCAAGGTTGCCCTCCATATCCCAGGCAAGTGGTTAGAGACAAGAAGACATAATTTGCCTAAAATAGTTGCTATGAATGCTGCATCTAGTAATTTGTCTAAATCTCCTTTGATCCTGTTTCTCATTTAAAAGATATAACCCCTTTCATGGGAAATCACTTCACCTGATCAAATCATAACTCTTTTAAGTTAGGAGCCAGAAACCCTTAGCACTGGTATTAATAGGTAATAAGAATAACAATATCATTCAAACATTTATAGCATGTCAGGCACTCTATAAGCCATTTTATATTCAATATCTCATGTAATCCTTATAGCAATGGTATAAGATAGGTCCTAGTATTTTGCCATGTTTCAGACAGGGAAACTGAGGCTTAAAGAGGTTGAGTTCCAAGACACCACCAGCTAGGGAATATGAGAGCTAGAACTTGAAAGCAGGTATATCTGAAGAATGAGTCCATGGTCTTAAATAGAACCCAATGGACTGATGAAGTCTTGATCAGTAAGTCTGGTTCATCCTAGCCATTCAAGATTTTTAAAGTTTACTCTTCATCTTTCTTGAATATGAGGCCTAATATGTTTTTTCCTCAATTCAATTCCACATGCTTTTCACAGAGGTACTGCAATAAAGGCTGTACTAAAGAGAGAAGTATATTGCAATGAATAACAACATTCCTTGCTTCCAGTGATGATGACGGAAGAAAAACAGCTACCTAGAACCTGGGCAGAAGCCCCCCTGCCACCCGCTTGCCCCCAGCTTGGAATAAGCTGCAGAAGTTCTATGGGGCTTGTGAAATTTCACTGGGATGAGCCAGGTGGAGGAGTTGACACTTGAAGCAAACCTGGCAAGGTGAGAAGTCTGCAGGTGAGGATGCAAAAGGAATGAAGGCTTCCAGGTTGAAGGCTTGGCTAAGACTAAGTTATCATGGAGGAGAAGCAGATGGTGTATTTGAAAATGAGTAAGTAGCCCAGTGCTTTATCCTTGCCTCTCCAATGATCATAAGCATCTTGGGGTTCATATCTGTCCTGTATTCCCAAAAGCCTCGCACGGAAGTGAGGAAGTGCTCAAAACCAGCTTGCTGGCTGATTGCCTGAAGAAAAGGCCATAAGACTGACTCAATTTCTCACTCCTGTGCCTGCCTTTGCAGAACTTGAAAGGAAGGGAACTCCCTCCAACTTTTGTAAGGAATGCTCTCCTTCTTACGAAGCCAGGCTGGGTGATAGGAAAGGATGGTGATGTTCCATAAGCCCATTCTTCAGCCGAGGAGGGAGTATTTTCAGCCAGGATTGGTATTGCCTTGGGCACTGAGATGTGAACAGCACTGCCTGCTTATTATGGGTTCATATAGGAAGGTATTGTTCACATCCAACCACATAGTGGCTTAGAAGGGATAGAATATTGGAAATTCAGGCTGTCCTCTGAATAATTACAGATGTATGGCTGTAATAATGATAACCAGGCTAGAACCTTAGTTGTCAATAAACAAGGTACAGAATTAATCATTTGTTCAGCTGTTGTGCATACATGCCATTCGTGTCCCAAATCCTCTCCCCTTCCTTACCTCACAGGTGGCTCTTATTATGCACATTACCTATCAAGGAATAGGGGCTGAGAGTGGTTATGTAATATATCCCCAAAACTGGTCACTGAGAGGTTAAGAATTAACAAATGACTTATGACTACTGAATCATTATATAGATGCCTTTTTGCTTTCCAGTATATTGTAGAATAGCCAAAAAGAAAATACTTGGATCTACTGAAACTCACTGAACTGATGCCTTGATCTTTTATAGTGAGCCTTGTGAGAGCTCATAACTAACCTCACTTGTACCCACTTATCCTGTTTTACAAAATTGGAGTCTTATTTTACAATCCCTTAATGTTTATTAATGAAGGAACTTGAGTTGGTCCAGAACTAACCCACCCAAATTCCTAAGCTATCTTACTAGATGAAGCTAGGTCTAACTGAAATTAGCCCACCTGACATGCACAGAAGCTTAAAACTTAACCTGTAAGTACCCTGTGCCTCATTATAATACTAAAAATCATGACCATCATCATATGTAATCTTATAGATGTCAATGACTAGGCATGTAATCAATCTGCACATGCTCAGTAATTAGATCATCTCTAACTTCATCATCTCAAGCCATTATACTCATTATCATAAACCTGCCTAGCTTTAGATGCTATAAAACTATCAGAGTTACTTCCATTCAGGGGGACAGATTTTAGGCCCAGAGACTATCTACTGTCCTTGCTTCATGTAGCAATAAACTCTTTCTCCCTTTGAAATCCTGGTGTCATAGATTGGTGTTAGGTGCATCAGGCAGAAAGCCCCACGTTTGATCAGTAACAAAACCACGCACTCTGATAACTTCCTGAATATCTCCAATTCCAAGTTCTGCACCAAAGCAGCTTATTCTGATATGATCATTGAGAACTGAGGAGGTAAATCAAGCTATGAGAATCAGCGAGCACACAAAAGAAAACATAATTTCAGTGCACAAAATCAAACTCCCAAGAGTTTTTGTTTGTTTGTTTTGTTTTGCTTTGCTTTGGGAGGGTGCATGGTCCAGGAATCGAACCTGTGTCTCATGCATGGAAGGCGAGGATTCTACCACTAAACCAATGTATGCGTCTCCCAAGGTTTTAGTATATACTAAAATAAAATACAAAACAAACCGTTGCTCAGTCTTCAGAAAAGTCCCAGATGGGGGTTGACACTACCCCATAGGATACTCTGAGACAGTCATCTTATCACGTGTAGCACAGTAGTTTTCAATCCTGCCTGTCCCTTAAAGTCACCTGGGGAACTTTAAAAGTTACACTGCCTGGGCTCCACCCACAGAGAATCTTATTTAAATGGCTTGGGGTGTGATTAGATTTAAGCCTCCTGGTGATTCTATTATGCAGTCAAGGTTGAAAGCCACTGTCCACGGTTCTGCAGGGAGTTGCTTTGGGGTCCCACGGAGGAAGGAGAGATTTGAACAGGACTACCTTGAACTTGAGCATCCCACTTTTATTTGCTTATATATGGGTCTCTGGCTCAGATTTCCAGAAAAAAAAGGACTTTGTTGCTAAAGAAGTAAACCAATTTGAAAACTGCTATCTTCTACTTCTCACTTAGATCATCAAGAAAACTCTCAGCATCACTTTTGATCTTTCCCACTGACACCTTCACTACTGGAGTTTCTATGTGTTATTGCTGGGGAAAAAAAACTGCTTGGATTATAAGAAAAACACCATAATTTAACCAACAAGTGTCAAAGCATGTCATAAGACCAGTGTTTAATAGCTTTCACATTCATTCGGTGCCTGTTTATTGAGCATATATTATGTTCTAGATGCTGAGGATATGACCTGGAATAAGACAGACAAGTCTGACTCTTAGGCAAAGAATATTCTAATAGTGGGAGATGAGCAAGAGATGAGCATATACACAAGAAAAGGTTAGCACAAACACAGCTTTGGGTCTGGGGTCCTTTCTGCACAAGTCATGTAGAGGAGGGCTCGCTGGCTGTTATTTCGGCTTTGTCCTCCCAGACTTTGAGCAGTCACTTCCCTTCCAGTGGGTCTTGGAGACCTTGATGACCCAGTTAAAGGGAATTGGCTGGTATGTTCTGCTGCTGCAGTGGCCCTCTGTCCTGGGATCTGATGGAATCTGCTGGAACCAGCCTATCTTTGAACATTGCCTAGGCATTGGTTTCTGGAAATCAAAAAGAGGGGTCCTTTGCTAATGGGGTGTCTGCTTCTAAAACGTCTTCACAAACACCCCTGAAGTCCACCCAGCTCCTATACAGCTTTGTAGTGTCCAGAGGCCTATTTTATAAGTGCTCACTTCAGTAGGTCTTGTTTCTTTGATGCTGCACCATCTGATATCCAACCCATTGGTTGGGGATGGAATTCCCAACCCTCATTTACATGGTTGTTTGAATAAGCCCTCACAATTAGAGTTTAATTGGTATACTGATATTTCCTACCATCAATTTCATGGGTAGACATAGGTGCTAATCTAGAGATTACCATAGGAAATCTGACTAATGAATGGATAAGAAAAATGCCTAATGAGCATATCAGCAGTTGGCATGTAAATGAGAATGTCAAGGTAGTTCAAATTCCATGGAAACCATTTCTCCTAAACATTGTCTTGTCCCTGATATCTTTCATAGCCTCAGCAAAAGGGCTCCCATTGCCTATGGATATAATCACAAATCTCAAACAAGTAAAGTGAAAATTAATGAGATTGTTTTTTTTGTTTAAATGACCGTACAAAAGCTTCAAACCACTCTTCCCTATTCAAATCATTTCCATTAGGGATTTCAGGCTCATAACTTTCATTTCACCGGATTAATCTCTCAGAATCAAAGCCTTATTTATAAAACAGCAGTTCTTTTTTTTCCTCTTACTGAAAAACTTGTATGCATTTCAAGGTAAAAAAAAAAAGAAAGAAAAGAATTTAAAGACACAAAAAAACAAGTGAAAATAACCGAGAAATCCACTAGCTAGAAATACAAATATTAACAATTTGGAGTCTCTTCTTCCACTCTTGCATATTACATACGATTCTTAGATGAATTACTAAGAACCTGAGTTTTCTAAGGAGCATGCATTCCTGTAGGATGGGGCAGACTTCCACAATTACTGGGCAAAGGCAGAAGACACTCTCCCAATACTGAATTAGCAAGATCAGAAATGAATGGCGCCATAAAAAGCCCGTGTATTTCATTAATGCTTAAAGCTGAGAGTTTATTTATAAGGAGATTCTAAATTCCAGACCTGTCTCACCCACTTGCCCTTTATAGAAGTAGCCTGTTTGTCATATAAATGAAGAAAGAAATTTAAAGTTCCACAAAGACTTCTTCCCCCACAGCTGAAAGGGGGAAAAGGGATGTCAGCAAGACAGGGGTAGAACTGGAGTGAACCCTGAAACCATTTCTTTTCTTTGGGGCTACCCAGCCTGAAGTGAGAAAGGGGGACTTTTCCAGCTCAGGTCAGGACAGCGTCCGCACCATGTGACCTGAACCTCAGACCCAAAGCCACAGCTTTATCCTCAATACTGGTGGGTCCCAAACTTGAACATGAGTCAGCATTGCCTGGAAGGCTTTTTAAACACAGATTGCTGAGTCCCACTCGGGAGTTCCTATTCAGTAGGTCGGGGTATAGCCTGAGAATCTGCATTTCTAACAACTTTCCAGGTGCCACCAACACTGTGGGTGTCAGGGGCACATTTTGAGAAGCTTGCACAGTTCAGCCGAGTTTCAAAACTCAGGCTGTAGAGTCAGGTGGACCGGGGTTTATTTTCAGCAACTCCACTTAATCAAGAAACTTAATTAATCTGAGCCTCACCAGTAAGAGTAGGGATAACCATAAGGTTGTTTCAAGAAATGGATGTCACCATGCTTGGTAAGCTGTTAGGGCATTGCCCAGCTCTTAGGAACCTTTCAATGCACGATCACTATTCTTCCTATTCAAGTCCCACCTCAATACTTGCCTGAAATCTTTCTGTTCCTCCCAGTCCTGCTCTCCCAGTCCGCTAAAAGTGTGGCTTGCTTGCTTTCCTCCCCAACTGGACTCTGTGTAATAAAACCCAACCTCCGTGCCCCTGTGGGGCCTCCAGCAGCACCGGCACTCAGCTTTCAACAAGGCTAGTCCTTGGCTGCCATCTCGTGGCCTCTCCTCACCTAGCAGCTCATCCAGGTGGCATTCCTAGCACCGCGTCTAGGAAGGGAGCTTGGGCAAAGGAGCCAGCACTGTGCCATGGGCCACGATCCTAGGGACAATGCAAACCCTGAGGGCCACAAAACCACATGAAGGAGCTGGGGTCAAGGCCAAGAGAACAGGACCCTCGGTCAGGAGTCTGGGGACTCACCCGGTCTGGCCAGTGCCCTTCTGAGCAGGACCCCAGGACATCTGCAAATAGGAATTTCTGAGACATCCTGGGAACTCAGGGCTTACCCCTTCAGATTCCCAGAGCCATGGCAGGGCAAAAGCACTTGTGGGACCCCCACTGTCCCATGCTGGAATCTTGGGTCCCATATCCAATGGACTGCTCATCATACTAGATGGCTCAAACCAGGTATTTGGGATGGAAACCCAGTACTTTCACCTGGAAAGGAGGGCACCAGAGCCCATGGGGAAGGAAATGAATGCCTAAGGTGGTCCTGCCATTTTGCTTTTCTTCCCCCAACCACCTCCCTTCCCCAGTGGACAGGGGAATGTTTCCTAAGGTTACAGAGGTGTCACAAGTCAATTGAGGATGCTAACATAAAGGATTTTTTTTCAATTGTTACCATTCCCCACTGGAGAGTCGACCTCTAAACGACAGAACAGAACTCATAA
The DNA here is from genome assembly GCA_004026745.1 of Myrmecophaga tridactyla. Classification (NCBI taxonomy): domain Eukaryota; kingdom Metazoa; phylum Chordata; class Mammalia; order Pilosa; family Myrmecophagidae; genus Myrmecophaga; species Myrmecophaga tridactyla. The sequence goes on along the minus strand of PVIY010001677.1, from coordinate 30,736 downwards.
CTTTAAGAACACTTGCCGTTATTAAAACTCATTCAGTTTTAAACTGGAGGGGTGGACGTGGTGTATTTCAGTTGGGGTAAAGGGAGGGGAGTTCCAGCATAAGCCATGATCCTCAGGGAGAGGGGGTGCCATCAGGCAGCAGTGGACTCAGAGAAGAGCATGGGTCCTGGGCATAGGGTGAGAAGAAGCTTTATAGATTAGCCATCAACAAATGGAAGGCGACCTCATTTATTTCAAAACTGTTTCCCTCTCTCTACAGATAAAATATGCCCAAATGTACTATGGGGTGGGGGGAAAATCCCTTTTCAATGCTAAAACTTTCTGAGGTAAAAAAATAATAATAATAAACCCTAAACCCTCCTGAACTAGTTTTAACCACTTTTGTGTTGTTCCAACTTGTCTTAGCAGAAAGGAATCTACCCTTTGTGAATTTGGGGGCTTCAAAGCCGGCTTTGTTTCCATGTGAGGTATTGATCTGGAGTCTCAGGAGGGTCTCTGGACATCTCTCCACACCTCCCTTAACCTAACAAAGCCAGCGTGCCTGGCAGGCCCTTCATTCCCTGACAAGGAGAGGGGGTGCAAAGAAATGCAGCATGGAGTATGGAGCTGAAGGTCAGGTCCCTGGGGGCATTGTGAGCTATGGCAGACATCCTGCGGTACCTAGCTAGGAGAAAGGACTAAGGACTCTCTGACAGAAGGGGATGTAGCAATTTACATGTTCCCTACTTTCTGACACTGAGTGCTGGGCTTGGCCCTGCCCAGCCCCTGGCCCCTTACCTTACCACTTCCCCTCTCCTGGCCGGTTCCACATCTGTAAAACCAGGGACTGAATGAAAGATTTATGAAGTCCTTGTCTTGGTTTGCCAGGGCTGCCAGGACAGAGTACCACAGACCAAATGGCTTACGTAACCGAAATCTATTGTCTCGCAGTTCTGGAGGCTGGAGGTCTGAAATGGAGGTGTGGGCAGAGCCAGGTTTCCTCTCAGTGGGGAGAATCCATCCACACCTCTCTCCTGGCTCCTGGTGGATGGAGGCAATCCATGGCGCTCCTTGGCTGGGGGCAGCATAACCCAATCTCTGCCTCCATCACATGACCTTCTTGCTCCCTATTTCTGTCCCTCTTTATAAGGCCACCAAGCACATTGGATAATGGCCCACCCTATTCCAGTTGGGTGTCATCTTAACCAATAACATCTTCAAAGATCCTATTCACAAAGAAATGCACATGACTGGGGGTTAGGACCTGAGCGTGTCTTTTTGAGGGCTATGATTCAATCTATAACAGTGCTCATCAGCTGTCTTTTTCTTTTCACGTTCTATGATCGGTTGGATCTGCAGACTCTCTGATGTCTGCCATTAATACAGTTTTAGGTCTTCAGACATTAAATCATTGAACGAGAAGAGAGAAGAGAGAGACTTACTGGTGGGTCTCAACAAAAATACCTCATATGCTTGATGAATATTTATCAGTCAAAAAGGTACAAACATTCCATTTATATGTCTAGATTTTCAGTTTGTTACCTGAAAACTCAAAACCACCCTTTTTGGGTTGGATTTGAGCACAGACAAAATGTGTCCTCCCTGGGTGTTTGGGCTGGTTTGGGGGATAGCATGACGGTGAGTTATATGACAAATTAGAGGAAAATGTACTTTGTATCAGAAGCACATTTGTAGGGACATCTCAGGGACAACAAACCACAGAAGAAAGAAGCCGAGGCAAAGAGAATTCAGTCATCAGCTGTTTCCCCTCACTTCACCTAAAATAACAGCTGTCTGGGCCCTGCATGGGAGGGAAGCCTCCCCTCCCATCCATGACCCCACAGTACCCATATGTTACGATTTTTTAGTAGAATTTCCCACGTACTATAAACGTGCCCTACCAAAGAATGCTCAACAACGATAGATGTGTAATCCTAAATGCCAGCTTTTACCTCAGAGGGAAAAATGAGAAAGAAATCCCAGCCGCCCTCCTTCCCAGCGTCTCAAGAATCAGCAACTCTTGCTTCTCATTTGATTATAATTGATTTTAAGTCACCGTTTAGCAGGAAAAACAGAAGATCACAAATAAACATTGACGTATCCTTAGCCCTTCATCTATAACTGGAAATGAATTTTATTTCACTCGTCCATGCTGCAGCAGGGAGAGAGAAGTGAAGTCTCCACTTCGGGGGGAGTATGAGAAAGTCAGGACAATTCTCCCTAATTCCCTGCAGCGGAACAGCCAAGCAGGATGTGGGGCTCGATTCAATATGATTACAGGAGGAGACGGCCTCTGGTTCTCTGTGGGACGAATTATTAAGCCTCCGACCTTCCTTCGTCATGCTATGGTTACAAGGAAGAGAAAAGCAAGATTTCAGTTCATTTCAACTTGCCTGCTTTCCTAGTTACTAAAGCTGTAGAGGATTCTTCTATGCCCTTCGCCCTTTGAAGCGTTCTCTGACCCTGCGGTTCTGCTGTATTCCCCAACCTAAGATGAAGCTCTGTCTGTAATATGATAATTTCAGAGATACTATCTTCACAGTTTCGAGGCATGGCTAAAATCACTCCATTCCCCCTTAAAGGCAATTTGCTGAACCCACACCCCAAACATTTCTCGCATTGGGTCATCATCTTTCTGGGCTACAGCTCTCACATGCAACTGCCAGAAGCCGCAGATATCAAACATCTAGGGACGGTCTTGTCGCCTTAGAGCCCACAAAAATTAATCAAAATACCCAATCCACAAAAAGTCAAGGGAACCTACCTAACTCCATCTAACTTATTCCTGCTGCTCCAGCTTGCTGTTGCCCTTTACCCTTCCTGGAGTGCAAGGCTCTGTGTGACCCCAAGCAGGAACCTTCTCTCATCCAGGGCTTAAGTAACAGAGTTCTTCTTTTCATAAATTCCAGTGTCTCTGTGTTGTGTCCCACTATCCTAAGTATATAAAATCATATCTAATATCCTATCATTATAAAACATTGCCTCATAGAAATAAAATGCTAGCTACCCATGTAATTTTAAATTTTGTGCATTTAGAAAAGTAAAAAGAATCTTGTAAACTTAACTTTAAGAATATATTTTATTTAACAAAATATTATCAGTTAAACATGTAATCAATATTTCTTAAATATTAATGATCTTTTACGGTATTTTTTTTTCATGCTGTTTCAGTTACCTAGGCTGCTCAAGCAAACACCATGAAACGTGTTGGCTTAAGCAATGGAAATGTATCAACTCACAGGTTTGAGGCTACAGGAAAGTTCAAATCAAAGCAATGCTTTCTCCCCAAAGACCAGCATTCTGAGGTTGGCTACCAGTGATCCCTGGATCCTCTGTCACTTGGTGTGCCAGTTTGAATCTGCTGGGTATCTCAGAAAAGCCGTGTTCCTTAATCCTCATTCAATATTGCTGGATGGGATCTTTGATTGTTTCCATGGAGATATGACCCACTCAGTTGTGAGTGGTAATTTTGATAAGACAGATTCATGGAAATGTATCTCTACCCATTCAAGGTGGGGTTGCTTATTAGAGTCCTTTAAAAGGAAACCATTTTGGAAAAAGCTTGAGTACCAACAGAACCCATATAGCCAGAGCCCTTCAGAGATGCAGATGGAAAACACCCCTGAAGAAGTCTTATGAAATGAGGAAAGAAAGCCAGATGATGTCACTTTGTACACTCCCAGCTGAGAGAGAAACCCTGAACATCATCAGCTCTTTCTTTGGTGTTAAGGTATATTTCTCTGGATGCCTTAATTTGGACATTTTCACAGTCTCAGAATTCAAACTTGCAACTTTATAAGTTCTCTTTTTAAAAGCAATTCTGCTTCTGGAATATTGCATTCCAGCAGCTTACAAACTAAAACAGATTTTGGTAACAGAGAAGTTGGGTGCTGCTGCAGTTTGCAAATATCAAACATGTTGGAGTGGCTTTGTAAATGGATAAGGGAAAGATTCTGGAAGAATTGTTATATACTTGATAGAGAAGGCCTAGAATGCTTTGAAAAGACTGTTAGTAGAAATGTGGACTCTAAGGATACTTTTGATTAGGCCTTAGACAAATGATGCATGTGTTATTGCAAACTAGAAGGAAGGCGATCCTTGCTTTAAAGTGGCAGAAAATATAGCAAAATTGACTCCTCATTTTGGATGGAGAGCAGATTTTTAAAGCCATGAACTTGGATATTCAACAGAAGAAATTTCCAAATTAAATGTGGAAAATGCAGCCTGGTTTCTCCTTGCAGTTAATAGTGAAATGCAACAGGAAAGAGATGAGCTGAGAAATGAACTCATGAGTACAAGGAAACAAGAAATTGATAGGTTGGAAAATTCTGGGCTTCCAGAAAGTAAGAACCCAGAGAACAGTGCACCATGTGAAGATTTAGCCAAACATGAAATCAATCAGCCATTTCAGAAAAAGTCGGGATTGGAGATGGAGTTATCCAGAAAGCATCTGTGGAAAGTCCTTTGTCTGATGTCCATGATCCCAGTGTACTGCATAGAAAACCAACAAAAGTATGATGAGATCTGTATAAATGGATCCATTGTCATTCTGAACTAAAAGGGACAGAAAACAGTCAAATTGAAAGAGAAATAACTTTGGAGGCAGAACCATGGGAGCTCAGGTCTGAAGTCAAGAAACTCCAGGCCAGGAGAGCGGACCCACCTATGCACTTGGAGAGGGCAAGTTTGCCCTGAAGCCAAAGGGTGGGCCTTCCACCTGGATGTTCTGGAAGAGTTGCGCCCCAGGCCTTGGAGAGGTGGAGCACATTCCTTGGGGATTGGTGGCAGCTTTGCTGCTACCACGTTGTTCTGGAGGGGTTGAACATGTGCCCTTGAGATAACAGAGAGCCTGGATATAGCCTCAATATTTGGAGAGGTTGGTCTCCCCAGTGTTCTTCAAGGTTGCAATTCTCACTCCAGCATTTGGAGATAGCTGGACACTGCATAGGTCCTTGGAAAGGGTGGGACTACCACTTTCTAAAGCCTCAAGGATAAATGACTCTCAGTCTTTAAAATAATGGAGTTTGCCCTGCAGGTTTTCAGAACTGTTTGGGTCCAGTGACCCCAGTGTTCCTTCCAATTTCTCCCTATGGAAATGGGAATATGTATCTTATGACTGTCCCTCTTTGTATGTTAGCAGCAGATAACTTGTTCTGAGTTTTACAGGTCCAGAGCCAGAGGAGAATTTCACCTTACAATAGACCATGCCTGTAGCTCACTTTGTTGAGATTTTGTACTGTTTCTGACTTTGCATTGTATTTGTATTTTTACTGAAATGGTTTACGGCTTTATAATATTGTGATGGAATGAATGTATTGTGCATTTGGAAAGAACATGTCTTTCTGGGGTCCAGAGGGTGGAATGTGCTGATTTGAATCATTGGGTACCCCAGAAAAGTCATATCCTTTAATCCTCATTCAATATTGTTGGGTGGGATCTCTTTGATTGTTTCCATAGAGATGTGACCCACTTAATTGTGGGTCATCAAACTTTTGATTAGATGGTTTCCATGGAAATGTGCCTCTACCCATTCAAAGTGGAGTTGCTTACTGGAATTCTTTAAAAGGGAACCATTTTGATAAAAGCTAGAGTGTCAACAGAATCCACGCAGCCAGAGACTTTTGGAGAGCAGAAGGGAAACACCCCTGGGGAAGTCTTATGAAATGAGGTAAGAAAACCAGCAGACATCACCATGTGCCCTCCCAGCTGAGAGAGAAACCCCGAATATCATCAGCCCTTTCTTTGGAGTTAAGGTATTTTTCTCTGGATGCCTTAATCTGGATATTTTCCCAGCCTTAGAATTGCAAGCTTGCAAATTAATAAATTTCCTTTTTAAAAGCCATTCCATTTCGGTATATTGCATTCCAGCTGCTTACAAACTAAAACATTTGGCAAGACACGTGGCGGCATCTCCTGGTCTCTCCCTTTTCTTCTAGTTTCCATCGATGTCTAGCCTCTTGCTTTCTGTGGCTTTCTCTCTCTCCCATGTCTGAATTCATTCCATTGATAAAGGACTCCAGTAATAGGATTAAGATCCATCCCGAATGAGGTGGGTCACACCAAAACTGAAGTAACCTAATGAAAATGTCCTACTTATAATCTGTTGACACCCACAGGACCACAGGACTGGATTAAATTTAAGAATGTGTTTTTCTGGGATACTTACAACTTCAAACCACCACACATACTAAGGCTTCAAGACACAGGGTGTGTTTTACACTTAGAGCACATCTCAATTCAGACTAATCCTACTTTGTGCTTAATCCTACTAGCCACATGTGGCTGTCTGCAGAATTAGACAGCATGACTGTAATAAAGCACACAGCACATCATGGGGTGGTTGTGTGTTTACACTTTCATTTGCCCTGTTAGAGGGCAGCATCCTAAGAGCAGGGGCTCATAGCAGCTACAGAAGAACTCCTCGTGGAATGAGTGACTGGGTTCGCTCATAAATCAGGGTGGTTGCTGGTCACTGGTAGAAACAGCTACAATAAAGGAAAGGAGGGAAAGATTCTGCTTTGAGTGAGGAGCAGTTATGAGCTCAGATTATGATGCTCAGGACAGAGCCTGGAGCTCAGTTAAGAAGTCAGGATAGAAAATAGAGTAGGGAGGCATAGTTTGAGAAGTTCTTCCTTACTAGAAGGCACAAACACATATTTCACATAAAAGTGCCATTTCTAAGGGAAATCACAACATACATTGTATGAAAAGAATCCCAGCATGCAGATGCCCTGATTATGTCCCTCTTGTAGCTATTTGGAGCAGGTCATGGCATGATCGAGATATAGGTGGGATTCATAAGCCACATCCTTCTATGCAGCAGGTTTCTCCCCTTCTGTCATGTCTTCTCTCTGTCTCTCATCACTTTTGCAAATGATTGATACCCTCAAGCAATTGGAAGCAGACATCTCTGACAAACTCCCTTAATTGGTGGCAGTGCTTCCCAAGCTGTAGTATGCAAATACACCCTTGAGGAATATGGCTAAAGTGCAGATTCTGACTCAATAGGTCTAGGTTGGGGCCTGAGATCTTACTCGTCTATTCTAACATGTTCCAGGTGATTCTCACACTGCTGGCCCATGGACCACACTTTGAATAGCAAGGGATTAGGGGTGAGAAGTGTATGTAAACCATTACCCATCTTGGGGTTTTGCTTTCTAGAAGACAATCTCAGAAAGAGAGCACTTTAGCCACAGGAATAAAGTATTGATGGAATTTCAGCTATCAGATAGGATCTACAGGACAAAAAAACCTCCCTTGAATCATGCAAATACCAGAGAAGTAGCTCTATTTACAGGTCAGGCTATTAATTGATAATGGCAATTGTGGAATTTGAATCCCACCTATTACACTTACTAGCTATGTAAGTCCATGCTTTGCATTTCATGTCTATGAGTCTAAGTTTATCTGTAAAATGGGCATAATGCACATAGCTCACAGGATTTTATGAACATCAAATGAAATATCATATATGACATGACCTGGCCTATGTTTGACTCTCAACAAATGTTTATTAATCTCAACCAAAATATTTTCTAGGTACCTCCGTAAGAACAGTACTGGAGCACATTCGGTGGGATGAGAAAATAATTTTTAAAATGAGGTATGTCTGCTTTTAAGTTGATTAAGCCTCAAGGCTTAGTATATTTTATCCTGAACCTAATACATTCCCCTTTACAAAAGCAATGCAAATACCTTCCAAGCAAATGCCTTCAGGGAGAGAGCATAATTTCATCTTTACCTGTTTTTATATTTCTTTACAGTTGCCATGAGAGCTTTTTAATAACCTCCATGGAGTTGAAAGTGATGCAGGTAATTGCCATAAGTAATTTAAGGGCTATTAAAACTAGCAAACCTCTCCTGTGAAATATCTTGTTCAGCAGCAATCAGCAGAAAACATGTAAAGATCATGTGCAATGTAAATTCAAGCCCTTTTTCCAGTTAAGCTGAGAAGAAAATATAATTACATTACACATATGAAGAGTGCAAATAAAACAGCCCTTCTGGTCTTGATCTCGAGTTGGCTTAAGAGTTGATGAGATCTATTCTTGAGGTATAACTGTTATTTCTAAACTCTGAGATACTGAGCTATTTGTGTATAACCCGATAGTTCCCTGGAACTTTGGGTATTTGTGTGACACTGAGACTCAGAGTTAGAGCTGTAAAGGGATAGAAGTCAGCATCAGCTCATACAGTAACCATTAAAAAAGTTGAAAAAGGAATCGGACTTCTACTAGAGATATGAATGAAACTGATCTGCAGAGAACTAAGGTAAATCAGAATACAGTTTAAAGAATGATATGATCTCTATTTTAAAACCTCAACTCCTGTGTGAGACCAAAGGAAAAGGTCTTTATTTGGTGAAAATTTTCTATTTTTGGTCGCACATTATCTAATTTAACTTGTGTGGTCAGTTTATTCAAAAGCCATAATTACAAGGAATCTTGATTAAAGCATGAAATCCTGTTGGTTTGTACAGATTAGTGTGATGTCCTGATACATCCCAGAGTAATTTGGACGAGAATAAAAAAGTATCTTCAAAGTCCCCTTGGGGGACTGGGGAGAAAGTAAAAAATACTAAACTTCCCCATCTGGGGAATTCCTGATATTCTTGCAACCAGTTCAATAGCTGAACCCTCAATCTTGAGGTTCACACCTATGAAACTTATTCCGTCAAAGGAAAAGTTAAGCCTACTTATAAATATGCCTAAGAGTCACCCCCAAAGAACCTCTTTTGTTACTCAGATGTGGCCCCTTTCTCTAAGCCAACTCAGGAGGTGAACTCACTGCCCTCCTCCCTACATGAAACTTGAGTCCCAGGGGTATAGATCTCCCTGGCAACATGGGAGTCCCGGGGATTCACCCAGACCTGGGATCATGGGCTTGAGAAAGCCTTCTTGACCAAAAGGGGCAAGAGAGAAATAAGCCAAAATAAAGTTTCAGCACCTGAGAGATTTCAAACAGAGTCGAGCGGTTGTCCTGGAGGTTATTCTTACGCATTATATGGATATCCCTTTTTAGTTTAGGGTGTATTGGAGTGGCTGGAGGGAAGTGCCTGAAACTGTGGAACTTTATCCCAGTAGCCTTTATTCTTGAAGACAATCGTATAACTGTATAGCTTTTACAGTGTTACTGGGTGAGTGTGAAAACCTTGTTGCTCACGCTCCCTTTATCCAGGGTATGGACAGATGAGTAAAAAATAAAGACAATAATAAATAAATAAATAACATGGTAGGTTAAGGGTAAAAAAACTGGGTAGATGCAGTACTAGTGGTCAATGAGAGGGAGGGGTAAGGGGTATGGGATGTATGGCTTTTCACTTTTGTCTTTTTATTTATTTTTCTGGAGTGATACAAATGTTCTGAAAATGATAATGGTTATGAATACTATGTTTTGATACTGTAAGCCATTGAATGTATACTTTGGATGGACTGTATGGTATATGAAGATATCTCAATAAGAATATTTATAAATAAATAAACTGATGAGATCTATTTCCTTTAGAAGAGGCAGACTGCTCTCTGGTGAAATTTCCCATTATCTGAATTGGTGATTACTTTTTTTTTCACGCAAACTTCTTGAGGTTATAAATCTTAGCACTTCTATGTGCAAAGCTCTAGCTTTGGACCAGCCAGTCTCTCTGTGTAACCTGGAATAATTCTCTTTACCTCCCTAGGTGTGAACTTATGCAACCATGAAAGGAAAAGATTGTATTTTATCCCCTTAAGACCTTTCCCAGCTCTAAAATTTTTTATCCTAAACACTTTTCACAATCACAAGTCCATTTTCTAAGTATTTTAACCATCAAAAATACAACTAAGAATTGAAAGTAGGCCAAAATGGAGGAATAATAGTCTTTTCAACAAATAGTCATGGAAAAACTGTAGAGCTATATGCAAAACTTAACCTCACACCATAAACAAAAATTAACTGAAAATGGATCAATGGCCTAAATAAAAGGATCAAAACTATAAAACTCCAGGTAGAAAGCATAGAGAAACATCTTTAGGAACTTCTCAGAGGCAATGGTTTCTTAGATTTTATGACAAAAGCATAAACAACAAAAGAAAAAAATAGATAAGTGAGACTTCACCAAAATTGAATACTTTTTTGCCTCAAAGGATGTTATCAAGAAACTGAAAAGACAACCTACAGAATGGCAGAAAATATTTGATAAGGGTTTAATAACCAGAATATATTAAAAAAATCCTACAACCCAACAACCAAAAGACAAACAAATGAATTAAAAAGGGGCAAAAGACTTGAATAGATATTTCTCTAAAGAAGATAAACAAATTGTCAAAAAGCACATGAAAAAATGCTTGACATCATTAGCATTAGGAAATGCAAACCAAACCACGATGAGATACCATTGCATACCCACTAGAACGGCTACTGTTTTTTAATGGAAAATCACAACTGTTGGAGAAGATGTGAGGAAATATGAACTTTCTTACATTGTTGATGGGAATGTAAAATATCGAAGCTACTGTGGAAAATAGTTTGGAAGTTCCTCAAAAAGTTAAACATAATTACCATATCACCTGGCAATTCCATCTCTAGGTATATACCCGAAAGAATTGAAAGCAGGGACTCAAATATTTGCACACTGATGTTCATAGTGGCATTTTTCACAATTACCCAAGAATAGAAGCAACCCAAGTGTCATCAACAGATGAATAGATAAACAAAATATGGTATATACATACAATGAAATATTATTCAGCTGTAAAAGGGAATGAATTTCTGATACATGTGACAGCATGAGTGAAACTTGAAGACATCAAGTTGAGTAAAATAAGCCAGACATGAAAGGACAAATGTATGGTTTCAATTACATAAAATAATTAAAATAAGCAAACTCAAAGAGTCAGAAACTAGACTATAGGTTACCAGGGGCTGAGACAAGGGTGGGGAATGGAGACCTAATGCTTAATGGGTATAAAGTTTCTAACTGAGGAGATGGAAAAGTTTTGGTAGTGGGTGGTGGTAATGATAGCACAACATTGTGAATATAATTAGCACCACTGAATTGTATATTTGAAAGTGATTAAAATGGGAAATTTTAAGTTGTATATATGTTACCAGAATAAAAATTTTAAAGTACCATAGAACTGTACAACACAAAGAGTGAACCCTAATGTAAGATATGGACTATAAGTAAGAATATAACTATAATAATATTGCTTCACCACTTGTAATAAAGGTGCCAAACTAATGCAAAATGTTAATAATAGAGAAAATTGTATAGGAATAGTATATGTGGGAACTCTGTACTATCAGTATGGTTTTTCTGTAAATCTGCAATTTTTCTAACAAAAAAAAATAGGCCAAGAAAGAAAGAAAGAAGGGACCTACAAAGAGCCTGAGCAGATGCTCTGTGCATTTTATACTTCCCAGAAACTTGCAGGCCTCTGCTCAATCTATTCCTCCTTCATACATCGGTCTAATCAACCTGATTGCCCTATTTATTGGACTTACAACAGGAACAAAGTAGCAGATTAGAAGAAACAAGCAAGAACATTGACAATAATGATCAGTGAAAGTACAAAGGAGAAAGCAGAAGCCTTTGAGAGGGCAAGGCCTTTGTCTGGTTTCCTGCAGTAGACTCAGGACCAGGCACAGACTATCTGCCTCATAAATACTGAGTGAATAAATGAAAGCAATACAGACCAAAAGCAGACACAATATTTTTTTAAAGTACAGTGGTCTGGGAACATTTTGTGCAGTTACAAATGATACACCTGAAGAGCCTCCTGAGGATGGTTTCACACACAGCAATGAATACTCATGGAGGTGGCTAAGAGAACATTTAAATTATGCTCAGTAAGTTCTCATTAAGATGGCAAGAGATGACTTCAGTTTAAACATGTTGGATTGCGGGCAGGCCATGGTGGCTCAGCAGGCAAGAATGCTTGCCTGCCATGCCAGAGGACCCAGGTTTGATTCCTGGTGCCTGCCCATGTAAAAAAAAATAATAATAATAAATAAACATGTTGGATTGGACATGGGTGTTTATCTCTGTTATCTCCTCATACTCTACAAAAAATGAGAGTAAAGGGGGTTGTGTTTGTGTATATGTATGTGTGTGTGTGTGTGTGTGATTTCCACAAGGACAGAGAAGAAGGGATCCACAATTGACAAGAGATGTCAGTCAATGTTCAAAGGCTTCAAAGGCTCAAATGGAAGTATTAGAAATTATAAAGCTGAACACCAAGGGCCTACAGGAGGGAGCCAATAAAAAGCCAACCAGGTCAGGGCTCAGATCCTTGGAAAGGCTAAGAAACCAGAGGCTCCCAGCAAGGGGCATGATGAGCTGGGCTGCCAAAAGGAGCATTAGCTTAAAGTCTGTTGAGAGAGTAGATGAATTCTCAGTTTCTTTCCCCCACTCTGTCAGGAGACTAGAGAAAAAGATCCAGAGTCAGTCCAGCCCCAGGATCATGGCAGATACTAGGGAGAGAGACACATCTAAAAACTAGGGCATGAAATGAAAGTCGACCTATAGAATGGGAGGCCCCAGCTGACCTTGCCTCGCTGGACTCTAAAAACATTAGCGCTCAAGAGTATAACCCTCTCACCACCATTCTCCCTGGCAGGAAACTAGAGAGTTCTGCTCTGGGGAAATGGAATAGGCCTTGAGAAAAGCTCTCTGAATACTGCCACTCAATTCCCAATGAATGCTGGATCCCCTTCAGCCATGTTACAGGTGAACAGCCCTTGCTCGCTCCTGTAAGGGCAGCCAATCAGATCTAATAAAATATTCTTCACTACTAACAGACAAAGAAACCCAACACTGAAAGTAAGTCCCCAATAAGAAAAACCAAGACAAAGCAAATTAACAAAAATCATTTAGAGGAAGTGAAGAAAATGAAGGTATAAGAAGAAAACTTGGAAAGTATGGGATACATCCTTAGAGAGGTAAGCGAAAGTATGCATCCATGGAAAAAGAACAGAATGCCATATATATATATATATATATATATATATATATATATACACACATATATGTATATATACATATACATATATGTATATATGTATGTATATGTACATATATGTACATATACATATATGTATATATATATATACATTTTAACTTTTTTATTGTATAACATATATACTAAGCAAAGAAAGAGAAAAGCAATAGTTTTCAAAGCGCTCTTCAACAAGTAGTTACAGGACAGATCCCAGAGTCTGTTATGAGCAGAATGTCATATATTTTAAGGGGTAGAAAACAGATTAGAGCTCTTTGAATTTGAAAATATGATATTTAAAATAAAAGACAGCAAAAAGAATTGATAGGAAGTTTGGAATTTAAAGTCAAGAGACTCTTTCAGAAAATAAAACAAAAAGGCATCGAGACAAACAATTGGAGATAAGAGGAAATTTAAGTATCAAACAGTCCAGGAAGTCGAACCACTGAATAATAGAGTTTCAGGAAGAGAACAGAGTACAATACAAAGCAGAAATTATTAAAGTAATGATGCACAAAAGATTTCTCCTAACTGAGAGGCATGATCTGAATTGCTCACTGAATGTGCAGCACAATGCATAAGGAAATTCTTACACCAGGTCACTCTGCTGTGAAATTCAGAACATCAGGGTTATAAAGAAGATAAATACTGAAATCTTCAGAAAATATATAACCATTTCACATAGGAAGGATTAGAAATATGAATGTCAGATCCCCAACCGGCCGCTCAAAGCAAGAAGTCAATGAAGCAAGGGCTTCAAATTTTGAATGAAAATTTGCAACCCAGAATTCTACATTCAGCCAAATTATCAATTAAGTGTGAAGATAGAATACATATTAAGACCTTCAGTGTCTCAAAAACATTGCTCATGCATGGTTTCTTGAGAAGCTACTAAGGAATGCTGTACTGAAATCAGGGAGAGAGCCAAAGAAGAGAAAGAGGTGGGGTTTAGGAAATAAGAGACACCTCCTAGGAGAGAGACAAATAGAATGGCGAAGAGGACAGCTAGGCAGTAGGCCTAAAGCACAGCCTAGTCACATGGGAGCAAAAGGAAGGAGCATTTCCAAGAACAAAGAAAGCCTGAAGCCTTGGGCTGGGTGAAAAATGATAGTCACTGGGGTTGTGCAATTCTTATTAGATAGATGGAAAAATGATTAATGAAGACATAGACCAATAAGCAGGTGGGAAGAATGAGGTAATTATTGACTCCAAGAAGTGAGATATTTTGAGCACGAAAGGAAATGTAATTACAAAATACTAGATGAAAATTGAGCAAACATTTCACACTGATTTAAATGAAAAATTATGATGTAATCATATTTGGAGAACAGGAGGGAATGCAAGGATGTTGGATTATATAAATTTGTTAAACCCTCACCTTCATAATAACAATTCAATAAAGTGAAAAAAGTGATAAAATTTGATTAATCAAGAAATAGTATTCTGGGCGGGCCACGGTGGCTCAGCAGGTAAGAATGCTTGCCTGCCATGCCCGAGGACCCGGGTTCGATTCCTGGTGCCTGCCCATGTTAAAAAAAGAAAAAAAGAAATAGTATTCAATTCAAAAGAGCATAGAGAGGGTGGAGCAGATGGCTGCTGTTTTTTGTGTCTTTTGTTTTGTTTTTTTTGTGTGTGTGCTTTTTGACATCCTTCTAACTGTTTGATTTAGGTAAAAATATTACTTTGGGAACAATTTTAAATGACATTAAAAATGAGCTTTCACATCGTAAATAGCCTGACCCAAGACAGTAGTTATACTGGATTTTCTCACCTAAAGGGTGGCACATGCTGCAATTAAATTAGAATGAACATAGCAAAGGCTCTAAGAGTAAAGACAAAACCAGCAAATCCAAAAGTGACCTGAACCATCAGCAAAATCCAAGGATGGTGTCAAAAGGGATGAAGCAAGAAGCATTGCAAAACCTCTGAGGAATGTGCTTCTTTATATCAATTAAGGGTCCCAGGTTCATAATTAAAGGGTTTAAAAATACAAGAATGTTGGAGCAGGACTCAGGCTTGGCCATTGAGAGCCAGGGCTGGCCTGCAGTCCTGCTAGATGATAGTCAGCCCTGTACTTCAGTCTCCCCATGCTCTAATGGGATAACTGAGAAGCAGGTGGTCCTGCATAAGCCCAGTAAGATGTGCCATCCAGGCAGGTACAGTATGGGATTGGGAGCTGCAACTCAGTGATCATAAAAGTACTCAGGGGGTTAAATCCATCCACATTTAAATAGGCAACTGGAACCCCAAAATTGGATTCCGGTTTCCATAGAAATAAGGTCAACCCACATGCACTCAGACCATGATTTCACTGACCCTGAACTTGGGAATGGTCAAGTTTGCAGACGGCAAACATCATTGAAGACCAAAAAAAATGGGCTGGCACAGGAAGTGACCTACAGAAGGAAAATAACTAGCACTGGCCAGAAAGAGTCCCTTCAAAATGGTTCAGTTTTATGTTTAGCTTTAATGCTTAAAGCTTCCATTACATGAAATATTCGCTTATGTAGAACAGCTCATTCCCTGGTAATATGAGATTAATGAGGCATCACCATCCATAAAAATTACTGAATTGACTCAGATCAATGGTCTGTCCTGCCCAATATTCTGCCTTTTAAAGGACATAAAAGAGTACAAAATTTGGAAAAAGAAACATCTTTATTTGGAGCCTGCCTCCACAACTGCATGACTTTAAGCAAGTTATTTATGTCTTCCCAGCCTCAACTTACTCATCTGTAAAAATATTTCTAATAATACCTTCTCGGTGGTGGTGTGAAAACCCAATGAGATGGTACCTTTAAAAGTATCTTTTAGACATAATGTACTAAATGTATAATAATTAACCTAGGTGAAATGGTGTGAGAAAACTTGGTGGTTGTTTTCCATTATGGTTTTCTTCTGTATCCTGAAGAATCTCAACTTCTTTTAAGAAATTCAATTTTTGATGCTTCTATGGATATATTTTTTAAAACAGTTATTTTCTAGTACAACAGAGTTTTATTCCCCCTTAACTAGCTACTTCCTTTAAAATTTACTTCTAGAAAAGAATCTAGAAAGGATCTGTGATATAGAGACATACATAGCTTTGTGATCCCAACAATTAAAAATTTCATGGAAGTTATGCTATAAAAGGCATATATGTATTTTCAAGAAGAAGGTTTATCTTGAATATTTTCAGAACAAGGAATCCAAAGAACCTGATTTTGTGGACAAGATGGCACTATGATTTCATACAGAATATTTATCCTCAATAAGACAACATAAAAGACTTAACTCTCCCCACAAACTATGCATAAAAACAGGGTTTACACTGTGGGGAGCAAGCAAGATATAAATTGAGCAACTATAGCACAAGACACAAAAACCTGAAGAGCTGGAGCAATAGCTCTATCTAGAGAGATTGTGGTCCCCAAGGATGTCAGAAGACCAACCTACCAAGCCCTTGGGATTAAAACTATAGTTGGGGTAAGCATTTGTGCTAGTTTGAAGCTATTACATACCTCATAAAAGGCCATGTTATCTTAATGCATCCCCATGGGGGCAAACCTGTTGTTGGGTGGGACCTTTTGGTTAGGCTGTTTCCATGAAGTCCCCTTGCTGGAGTCCTTTATGATAGCATAAAAGACAGATGAAATTCAGAGAGCTCTGAGAAGCTGAGAGAGAAACAGCCAGAGACATTTAGAGATAGCCACTGAAACCAGAACCAAGAGCAAAGGACCCAACGTCACCATGTGACAGAGGAAACCCAGGTGCCAGCAAAGATTTCTTCTTCTTGATGCTTTAACTCAGGCATTTTCTGAGTTAAATTTTCTGCAAATTTAGAACTGTAAATTTGTAAATTAATAAATCCCCATTGAAAAAGCCAACCCATTTCTGGTGTACTGCATTCAGGGTTAGAAAACCAAATCACTGTGTCCTATGTAAAAAATAACAGATTCAATGTACAATTGTTTTATTTTGCTATTTACAAAAGTAGGTTAGTAAGAACCTATCAAAGACTCACTTTTAGATATTCTTAACATCATCAACAAAAATATTTTCTAAAAATGTCATGAATTTAAACCAATGTAATCACGTAGCATATGTGGTGCCTCAGTGGGCTCAGTTTCCAGCATCAGATGTATGTCCTACACCATGGTACAGAAACACAGGCAGTCACTGGGGCACCTACCTCACCCCTTCAAGATACAAGACCCCTCCATGGATGCAGCCCAGGGGGCTATTAATGGAATGATGGATGTGCTGCCAATCTTCTGAAATGGAGAGAGTGACAGAGGAATACTCACTCACTGTGGCCTGACAACCCATGTATCCATCAGCTGAGCATATCTCCACAATACCTTCTCACCCCTGAGCATCCTTGTGGGGGAGAAAACCTTAGACTTAAAAAACAGGTGGTCCGGGGCCAGCTCTTAACTCCTAAGCCAGACTCAGCAGGAGGGTGACGAGACTTTTCACCTATTGACTCTGAGCCAAACTCAGAGGGCTGGTGAGTAAGATCTTTCATTCCAGGGGCTCAGGGATGGACTTAGAGGGCTGGTGAGCTGGAACTTTCATCTCAATGGCCCTGAATTGCACCTTTGATCCCATTGCTTGGGCTTGGAGAGGAGAAATAGTAGGCTAATGAGGGGTTGCCTATGGGATTGGATTCCAGATGATCTGCAAAGAAGGAGGTGTGAGAGAAGTGATGGGAGAGAGAGAGAGAGAGAGAGAGAGAGAGACTGTTAGAATGGCCAGGAGGGAAGGACAGAGAACATGGAAGAGATTTTCAAAGCAAGTGGCAGGACCAGTTGCCATAGCTCCCTCAGACTGGACTTGAGTGACAAGCCCAGGGCATTCTGTGAAATCCATCTGTGAGGGCCACAGCAAGAAACCACCATAGGCAAAGAAGTTGCAGAAGTGGAGGTTTTATTTGGCTAAGGCTTGAATGCTTCTTAGGGAGTAGGAAATGGATGAGGTTCAGAATGAATAGAGGAGTTTGTCTAGTGTAGCCAACAATTGCAGAGAAGGTGTGAGAAGAGTGCTAGAAGAATGGTGGCAGGGGGGAAATGAGGAAAAAGGACTGAGCAGGGCCAGGGATCACTATCCTCAGCCAGCTGATGGGGAAATTTTACAAACCCAACAGAAAGCAAGGAGAGAAAAGACTGAACAGCAAAGGAGAGAGAAAAAGATACTGTGAGCCAGGAGTACTGGAGGATGGGAAGAAGAGCCAGTTAGGTGTAGAGATTTCTTGTGAGCCTCTTTGCTGGTTTGAAAGGATTGATGTGCCCTAAAAAAGCCATGTTTTAATCTATCATGTGGAGGCAGCCCTTTATTTTAAGTCCTATTAAGTACTGTAGTTTGGAAATGATTAGATTATCTCCACAGAGCTGTGATGCTCCCAATTGATGAGAGGGAGATGTGACTCCACCCATTCCAGGTGGGTCTTGATTAATTTACAGGAATCCTTTAAAAGAGGAAGCGTTTTGGAAAAGCCTTGAGATTCCGAGAGAGCAGAGAAGGATGACAGAGGGATTGAGAACCATGAAAGCCCATGGAGCCAGAGACCTTTGGAGATGAAGAGGGAAAATGCCCTCGGGGGAGCTTTATGAAACAAGAAGCCTGGAGAGAAAGTGAGCAGACATGGCCGTGGTCACCATGTGCCTTTCCAGTTGAGAGCAAAATACTGAAGTTCATCGGCCTTTGTTGAGTGATGATAACCTCTTCTTGGTGCCTTAATTTGGACATTTGTATAGACTTGCTTTGGCCTTTGTTGAGTGAAGATAACCTCTTCTTGTTGCCTTAATTTGGACATTTGTATAGACTTGCTTTAATTGGGACAATTTCATGACCTTAGGGCTGTAAACTTGCAACTTAATAAATTCTCCCTTTTTGAAAAGCCATTCCTTTTCTGGTAAATAGCATTCCAGCTGATCCTTGAGTCTCCGTGTGACCTTCATTGAGTCACGACCATGCTAATCCTCCCGTGTTCTCTTGTAAATACAGAGGCTTATGCCCCACTTCCTAGAGTCGCTGTAATTGTCAGTATAAACCCACTGGTGCATAGTAGGAGGGGCCCCTACTACTATGACAGGGGCCTTGTGTCCGGCACAAAACAGGAGTGTTTTGACTTTCTGCTTTTCTACCAGGCCTTTGACTTCTGGCCCAAGCCCAGATGTGCAGGGGCAGGGGGCTGGCTGAATTCTTTGAAGATGAATCCTAAAGCAGCATCATGCCTGATTAAGAAGACCGCATTCCAGCCACGGCCCTGAACTCAGAGGTCCCTGGAGAACAGGCTGGAGTAGGGGGCAGCTGGGCCCAGAGGAAGGAGGAGGGAGGGGGAAACCTGTCTGCATTTAACCCTTTAGTGACCCAAGGAGGCATCCCCTAATCCTTGACCACTATAGCCTCCAGGCTTTGTCACATGGGAGGAAGCAGTTGACTCCTGGGTCTATTACCTGCCACCCAACTCACAGGTACTGGGGGCTGAGGAGTTTTGATCTCACGCAGGGCCTGGCAGCTTGCAGGTGGGGATGCCAGCATCTGCCTAGAGAACTGGATGCATGTGTGGCCTTATCTACTCCTCTCCACTCTCCTCCTTCCATCTCCCTGAAGACAGTGGGGAGGGTTCCCTACAGTAGCCAGCTCCCTCCCACCCAGGCAGGGAGGGAGATACTCAGACAGGTGTGTAACCATGTATGCGCTTTAACACAGGTCAGCATTTCTATCATAAAGAGGTCACCACGCAGGCCAGCATGAAACCCTCCCCTTCCGTATCCATTTGGCTCCAAGTAGAGAAGCAGAACTGCTAGGGTTCCTTGCAAGGATTCGACCTAATGAGATCCTGGGAGCTGGTTCAGCCATTTCGACCAGGCTGCTGGCTTCTCTGATGCTGGAATTTGACATCTGCCTACTGGACAGAGGGGAAGAGAAGATGGGTGTGGAGTAGGGAAGGCTGAGAGCAGCCTGGATGCTATACGCAGGTGCTGGAGCCCACGAAGATGGACTGAGCTCTGCTCCAGGCTCTCACAGCCTAGTGTCAATGTCATGGACATCCTGCGGGACAAGCCAGTGCCCCTCCCCATGGTGCTGGATCTACACCTAGAGGAGGCCTGGCTGCTGCCCCATGCCTACAGGGTAACCTAAGATTGGGGATAATGCATGCGATTTGTAATGATGCCTTGGACCCCTGCACCCATCATCCAAGCATTAACTCCTCATGGCTCCTGCTTCACTTCCAAGCTCCAAAACTCATGCAAAGTCAGTCCTTCCAGAGAACCTGATCCATTCTGACCAAGTTAACACATTACAAAGCCTCCACATCTGCCCATACGCACTTCATTAGACCACACTTGGCAAATAAAAGCAATAGCAAATTCGTGCTGTCACCTGAGGAGCTGGTTTCCCAGGGCTACCCAAACAAAGTTCCACAAACTGGAGGCTTAAAGCTACAGAAAGTGAATCTCTCTCAGCTCTGGAGGCCAGAAGTGTGAAATCAAGGTGTCAGCAGGGCACACTCTCCCTGAAGGCGTCAGGAGAGGGTCCTTCCTGCCCTTTCCCAGCTTCTGGAGGGTGCCAGCAATTCCAGGTGTTACTTGGCAGCACCACTCCAATCTCAGCTTTCATCTTCCTGGTGCCGTCGTCCTCTCCACCTTCAGTCTCCGGGTCTGAATTTCCCTCTTCTTGTAGGGACACATGTCGTATTGGATGAGAGGCTGTCCTGCTCTGGTGTGGTCTCCTCCTAACTTTTTTTGCTAAGCTAGTTTGATATAACTTTTTCCAAAATAAAAACAACTTGATTTTTTATGAATGTAAAATTGACATGTGCAAGATTTAAAAATTAAAGCTATATGAAAAACTATGGAGGAAAAGGTAGAAGTTACCAGAACCATCCCCACCCCCACCCAAAATATTTCACCTATCGTTGTGGTGAACATCTCCTGTGTATATATGCAAGGATAGTATTTTGAGTATTTAACAACTGGCACAGGATGGGAACTGGCCATCAATGATGAGTTGTCATTATGACCCTAACAGTGGCTGAATGTCTGCCCTGTATGGATGTACAGGGCATGTCTGTGTACGACAATAGGATCAAGTATTTTTTTTTCTAACTGGAATAATATCATATTCATGTCAACAGACTGGTTTTTTCACTCAGTATATTATGAATATTTTCCCATATCAGCATAAATCATCAATATCACTGTTTTTAGTAACTGTATAATTTTCCACTGTATGAAGGTAGAATAATTTATTTAACCAGTTCTCTGCACTACAGTTTTTCAAGGTAAGGAACTGTCCTCAACAGTTCCCGTTAGGTTTGCTACACACATTGTTTGTGAGGCTGTCCTTGCTAAGCTACCAAAAGTAGCAGAAGGATGGGCATTTGTCCCCAAAAAATAACTCTGCCTTTAAACATGGAGACTGTGGTCTCCCCTTGGCCTCCCGGCTGTCCTCACTCAACTCTGCAGTGAGGGCTGCTCCTGTAGTTCAGGAGAACCCCCACCCCCCCCACCCAAGCAGGACAGCTTGCTTCAGGATCAGGAACTTCTAAGTAGGGCATTGAATTTGTTCTCCTACCCCCTCATCCAATTTGGCCTCTGCAGAGTTCTTGGCATACGCACAATTTTGGCCACCCTGGTTTCTATATCCTTCTGTCTCTGGGTCTCCCTGGATTTCCTTTGCATATCCACATATACCTGTCCTGTGGACTCAACGCCAATAACCGTTACATCCATCAGGGCCCTGACTCTTACTTTCCTCACTTCTGATTTAACCTTAGCTGACCCTTGAGGAGGTGTGCTGTCTGCCTGCTGGCTGCCTCCCTGTGTGGCCCACAACACAGCCCTGGAGTGCTGTTTAGCCTTCTGTCAACTCAGGTGATTTCTTTGTCTCAGACAAGTGATTTCAGTGAATGTCTGCTTTCCCAAGTCCATTGGAATCACACGCATTAGGTAGAGGGTCCATGTCATGCTGGGTTGGGCAGTGTTCTGTCTTTGGTGGTCCAGAGCTGCACCACCAATCCATTCATCCTACATTGCAGCCTGCTTCCAAAGCTTCTCACCCAAGCAGTGGCTCAGAAAATCACAGCTACTTCATGATGACTAACCTCTCATCTACTGTATGCTTTGTGACATTCAAAACTCAAAAGTCTTAATGATCTTCTGGAATAATCTATAGCATGCCTGGTAGATTCAGAGAATGCCAGGTGGTTAGGTGCTCACACTAAAAATCTTGCTCAACTTGATGTTGCAGGGAACAATGTCACCTTCAGCTCAGGAAGTGAAAACAATATTTTTAAAGAGGCAACAACCAAGGTTCTTAAAACAACCTGGCTGAAGGTAATTAACAAGTACATGTAGATAAAGCTAAACAGTCTGTTTCTGTGAGAAAGAAAATATTTTGTTCTACTTGGTTCCACTTCTCAGAGTAAGGGCAGGAAAATCATCCTAACCACAGAGACGATTTAAGGAATCCCTAAGCAAGAGGGTCCTCCACTGCAGGGGCCTAAAAATAATTAATAGAGAAAGAAAAGGCTTAGAGTAGAGCCAGAAGAGAAGGCCAATGAGGGAGGGAAGAAGGAGGTATCAGAGGAGGGGGAGGAGAGGGAAAAGGGGGCTATTGGCCCCTAACCTTGGCACATTTCTATTGTGAAAACATGAGTAAATCTTGGAGAGAGAGAAAAAGAAAAATCCAAAGAACCAAAACAAGGAGACTCCAAAGCTACACTTGAGAGAAATGTTTTATATTTTTGGCATTATTTTTCATGTTTAAAATATTTGTTTTTCCTTTCTATCCAGATTTATATTTACATATTTCAAAGAATCAGGAAAGATTTTGATGCTAGTCAAAGGACTGGTGATGCGTGAAAAAGGCTGGCACCCTAAGTGGCAGTCAGGCTCAGATAAAGCATTGTCAGGAAAAGAAAAGAGAGCCACTGTGATGACATCATAGACAGTCCACCTTAGAGAATCACTAAGAAGTT
This sequence comes from Myrmecophaga tridactyla, assembly GCA_004026745.1. Lineage (NCBI taxonomy): Eukaryota > Metazoa > Chordata > Mammalia > Pilosa > Myrmecophagidae > Myrmecophaga > Myrmecophaga tridactyla. The sequence continues at coordinate 7,816 of PVIY010001677.1, read as the reverse complement.
ACTCTGACTCCCTCTTTTACAGATAAGTAAACTGAGGCCTAACAGGAAGAGACTGGAAAACACAGACAATTTAGGTCATAAGCAAAATTAGAACAAGGGCCTCCTAATTCTTTTCCAGTTTCTATCTACCACATCCTAACAGCCTGTTTTTTATCTCTGGATGCAATTGATTTGAAAAAGATAATATACAATTCTTTAGATTGAGTTATTTTTATTTCAAGATATTTATTTGACTGATTTTCATAGAGAAACCCAGGAGATCACCAGTCTTTTATTTCAGGAGAGAAGCCTGCTCTGTACCTCGGGCTGGAAGACATGGTCACTAGCTGGGAATAGCATACTTAAAGTGAAGGGACAGGAACTAATAGCCACAGGTCACCTATATAACCATCAAAACAACTACATAAACATGGAAAGGTCTCTGTATTGCCCATTTCTGGGAGCCAGGAATAACATTGTGGTCACCAGTTATCAGATCCCTTTGCCACAACTGTTGTCTAAAATTCTCAGCATTGTTTAACCCATAAAGGGGCAGGGGAGGAACTAAAATCTGCAAAGTGTCTACTCCATATGCCAGTCACTTTCCACAGATCATCTCATTTAATCCCAGTAACAATGCTTTGCAGTGGGCACCATAACTTCTATTTCACAAATGAGGAAATGGAGCAACTTACCCAATGACCTCCCAAGGGTCATGGGACTGTCCTCTGGGAAAACTAATGGACAGAAGTGAACTGATTAGCTGGGAAATCCCCCCTTGTGCTCCTAGAGAAGACAGCCACAAAAGCCCTGGAAATTGTAGGGTCTGTGCCTACCATTGAGCTGCCTTTCACCCCCAGGAACAGATCTTCCTTCAGCCCTTTCTGGCTGTGCTCCCAACTGCAGTCAAAATAGTACTGTTTCTTCAGCTGCTTCATGCTTCTTCACTGATAATGAGGAAGTCGATGTGGGACACAGTCAGCTCCTCTCCCTCTGCAATCTTACCCAGGGTCTGGAGCTCAATTCTGGAGCACAATAAAGAGGAAGTAAGTAAGTCAGGTCTGCAGCTACTGAAGTGGGATCCCTGCTCTCCCAAGCATCAAGGAGCAGAGCTTCAATGACAGGAACTTCCACTACTAGCACTTTGAGAAATCCTGTTCAGTTCACTGCTCTGTTTCTGGTGAATGGGTGGCTTGGTCATGAAATCATATCCAGCTACCATGCCTGCCTTTCGCCCCGAATATTCAACTACTGGTTGCCAATAATAGGTAAGGGAGAAATAATAAGGTAAAAACTTTCAAACAAAACACAATCCAGGGCAGGCAATGGCAGTGCAGTGGCAGAGTTCTTGCCTGCCATGCCAGAGACCTAGGTTCGATTCCTGGTACCTGGTCGTGCAAAACAAAAACACAATCCAAAAATCATTTCTGGCTATTTTGGGGGCCACTCTTTCAGAAGCCTACACTTTCAGTTATCCACAGTCTTGGCCCATTTGAGGCCTAACTTTCAGGTCCACACTAGATGAGACTTGTCTTTACTGGAGATAACTAAAGAAAGATCATGTAAGGCTAGCTCTGTTAGCCTGCTGCTTATTTCACCTTTCTGTCTGTTGGGAGACACTGACATTTTGGTTGAAGTTGGCTACCCAAGAGCAGAGGATATCTGGTTCCCTTCCAGCCAAGTCCTGCCCCTCCAAATACTTCTAGCATCACCTGCCTTACCCTTAATGATATAAAATATTCTAAAGACAAAATCCATTGCAGTACTGATATCCAGCTAAGCCAAACTAGTAGAGACTAACCTCTGGGCTTCTCATCCATGCAACATTGACCCACAGGCCCAGATGTCCACAGAATAAAAGTGCTCAGCTCTGCAAACTTAAACATAAGCTGTGGTCCTGTATTTCTCCAGGATCCTAGGGCCTCACTGTCCAGTGGGTAACTATCACAGAGAGAGCCAGTAGCATGATGCAGAGGGCTGTGGGAGCATCTGCAGAAGTCAGGGTCATATCTACCTCCCAGAAAGGCCAAGTTAGGTACCTTTTGAAAGACAAGGCATGATTCCAGGCCACAAGTGTCCCAGCCAAAGGCAAGACACTAGGATTCAAAAGGATAAACAGCAGCCAAGGAGCCTAAGGAAGGGGTGGCCCCAGCAAAGTAGGCAAGAGAGAAAGATGAATTAGAGTAGTAGGAATGCTTGAAAGGACCGATGCACCTCATCTTGGCGGGAAACAAGGATTTCACTGCCGGATGACTGAAAGACAAAACAGAAATCGTTACATTTGGCTGAGCCAGTATGGCGAGCAAAGGTGCCCAGCACTCTGGGTTATGCAAACGAAACTTTGGCCATCATGGCCGCCTTTGTCCCAGCCTCTGATAGCTGGGTTGACATTATGAGATGCAGACTGGTAGAGAAGCAAGAGCACTGGATTCAGAGTGAGAAGTTCTGAGTTTGAGGGTCTTTAGCCCTGAACAAGTTATTTCACTTCTCTGGGCCACCATCTATAACTTAGCAATGAGACTGTCCTGAGACAAGTGCCTTTTAATTACCTTTTAAGGCAATTAAAAGCAGAATGCAACAAAATGCGTGGGATGTTATTGTTATCCCCCGAACAAATATCCAGAGAAATAAATGCTGCCTCTTTGGATACCTATCTTGGGGAGAGTTGAACAGGCTAGGTCTCACAGGCAGTATGCAAAAAGTGGTAGGTTTGAATTGGGTTCCTAGCATTATCTCCAAGGTTCTTTTCACTAGGCAGGCAGCTCGGCAGTGACTGCAAAGTTATCTTCTTTTGTCAACAGTTGAGAAGCCTGGGTAGAACCGACAACTCTAAATTAACAGGGGCAAGGAAACCAGAGCAGGTGCTGGAGATATCTGAAGAAAGAGTCCCTTGGTTCCTATGGTTGCTACCTCTGGTGCTAAGAGGAAGCCTGAGTCACCTCCACATAGGAGAGTGGCATCTAAGATGACCCACTCCATATGTGACCAAATTTGGTCCTGATACCCAGGCTGATCCCAGACAACAGACCCTCTGGGTGGATTCTGCGAGGTCCAGGTCCATGACTGCAACAGCTTCAGAAAGGAAAACAGAAATGCTGGGAAAAGTCTAACATCTAGGACTGAAGTCAACTTCCTCATCTTGAGTGACTTTCCCTGTCAGTGTGCCCATCAAATTCTCTAGAGCCTCCTGTTTTGCTCATCAATACCCCAATCTCCCAAGCTGAGAGGACCCCTCCCAATCAACACCCCCACCAAGGATCTCTTCCTTGTATGTCCTCCATAGTGGCGACACTCTACTCCCTCACCTTCAAAAAGCTGGACTCCTTTGGAGCAAATGCCTCCATAAGACCCATGGGAGGAAATTTGCTATTGGGAGTTCTCATGGCCAGAGCAACTGCCCACTGAGGCCAGTTCCATTTCATGCAGGTCTCCCATTTGCCCAACACATCCCTTCGCCGAAGGAGCAGACTCTCAAATGACCAGATGGTTGGACAGATTTGCCTTTTAGAAGGTCTACAGGGCCCCCTGCTGGGTTGTTACCACTGATATGACCACACCAAAGGATTGCTGGAACTTGTTGATGATGCTGATGATTCCTCAGGGCTCAATCTACTTCCAAGTGGAAATTCATGGGTATCCATTCTCAGGAAGGGGAAACAAGCAGGTGGCTGTGTGAAACAGTATGGCATGAGATAGAAATTTCCTCCAAACATCTACCAAATATTTCAAACCTGATATTAATGACATAAGATTCTATTTCCCATAATTATACTGAAAGGAAGACAATGAAGAATGTAGACGGTTTGGAGCCTTCTTACGTGCTAAGGTCATATTTATCGTACATCACTAATACACCATTTTTCCCTCCACTTCTCTAGGAAACCTGTCACCCTCCAAATTAAGCCAATGAACTGCTGAGGCCCCTGCATGATCATGTCACAGGCTGTGGCTTGATTGGATTATGTGTGCTTCGGTAGTTATGCTTTCTCTGTTGCTCATTGCAACACTTTTTTTTTCTTTTGTGACACAAGAAATGTTAGCTTAAGACAATTTCTTTGAGCCAAAATGTCTGTGGGGTAGGACTGTGGGGGAAGATGAGGGTGGGAGTATCAACCCCAGATGAATGATAAATGGGAACAGAGCTAGGCGGAGGTTATCACAAGGAAGAAAGGGGCAATAGTTTCTAGAAATAGATTCAGTACAGCAGGAGTTACAAATTCAGCCAGAGTGGGGTTCAAATGTCACTCTCACTCTCAGGAGCTGTGTGACTATGAGAACATTACTTAATGTTCCCCCAAGCTTGTCTCTTCACTTACACAAAGAACACAATTGCACCTATGCCATGAGTTTGGAGCTTGGCATATGATTCATTCTGTAAAGCATTTAGCATTGTGCTGGCATTTGGAGAACACTCAGTAAATTATGTCCCTCATGGTACCAATTGGAACTGGAGTTAGGAAAGAAACAATGTCAGCTCTAGTAACCATGGAACAGGGAAGCAAAGCTCTCAGGAGGCAGTATATCGCAGTAGCTAGCATGGCATCTGGAAGCAAAATGATTAGATTTGGAACCACTCTACTACTTAACAACCATGAGCTTGTATAACTTACTAAGCCCCTCTTATCCTTAACTGTGAGTTGGGCACAATATTAACACCATGAAGCTGCTGTGAGAATAAAGTGAGATCATCCATGTCAAGTGTGTAGCACGTGCTTGGTACATTTTAAGTGCCCAATAAATATTAGTTATTAGGGGAAGGGTAGAAATGGGGAGTTGAATAAACTTGCCCCTTCCATTTGTAATAGAAGGAAATGCAGGTGGAGGTAGCAGAGGTATGAAGGACTGGACCCGGGGAGAACATTAAAGGCTGGAGATGTTTAGGAGTCACTAGCATAGAGGTTATCATTGCAGATGTACAAGTAGGTGAGCCAGAGAGTATAGAAATAGCCTGAAGAAACAATCAGACAAATCCAGAATAAAGGGTTTCTATGAAATAGCTGGCCTGGGATCCTTAAAAAAAAGTGTCATGGAAAAAAATAGTAAGGGAACTGTGCTAGACTTAGAGAGATGACTTATTACCAAGAGTATGATGCTTGGTGAGGTCATGTTTAAACAAACTAAAAACCAAAACAGTCAAAAGACAGTCCTGGGACAATTGAGGGATTTTTATCAAGATTATATTACAGACTATTACAGAAATATTGTTTATATTCTTAAGTATAATTACATTGGGACTATATAGAATAATGCTTTATTCTTAGGAGTTACTTAAGAGTACATGAAAAATATATACACATGTACCTATAGGTTGGAGCGAAGAAAAAGTAAGGCAAAATGTTTAGTGCAGGTGAAGAGTATATATGGGTAGTTATTGTACTAGCCTTCCAACTTTTTCTGGCTGCTTGAAATTTCTGAATATTAAAAAAAATAGAAAAATGTAGCCTGAAGAAAGATTATTTGGGTATGAGTCTATATCAGGAAAATGGATTCTCTGAAGGAAAAGCAAATTCCTACTGCCAATGGAGGAATTTTAAGATGGGAGAGATTGAGCAAAATGAAGACTGAAAAGAAAGCATCCTATTCAGTGATTGGGAGATGGTAGTGGCTCCTTAAGAGCCCACTGTAGAGAGGAAATCTGATCATAAAGGAAAGAAGTAAGTAGAATGGGGAGAAAATGTAGATTACTCGAGTCTTAGGTGATGTTCAATTGGAAGCACCAGGCAGGGAGAATTTTTTCAGTATATTGAGCATTACTGAAGAAGAGTCTGGAAAAAGTGGCAGTGTCAGACAGATGAAAGGACGGAAAACTAAAGGAGTAAACACCTAGTAAAGGTGGAAGAGGAGTGAGATGAAAACATGAGGGGATGAGATGGGCTTCACTGAGAGGAACACGTTCTCCTCTGACCCAGAAGTGAAGATGTGAAGTCACGTAGGGAAGGAACTGTTCTTCAAATGGACAAGGGGTTGACGTCTTGTGTTGTCAGTAAGGGGGCAGGAGGGGGGAAGCAACAAAAGGGGCAAATTTACAACAGCTGCCATAAGGCCTGAAAGGGGAAGAGGATGGCTGAGGTGACATACGGTGAACCTGCTATTGGGTGGGCAACTTGGGGCTTGGAAAGTGTGGTAGCGAGTGAAATCAGGGGCTCTCCAGGACTTCACTGGGAGAGCAAGAACGGAAGCAGGCACTAGAGCTGATGAAAAATAAAGGGCAGCAATAGAAACTAATAGTCCTCTTTACAGAAGTTGACGATGGGCAAAGATTACACAACAAAAATGAGGGAAAAACAATTTGTTTTTCAGTGAACTCCCAGTCTCAAGCTTTATCCCCATCTCCATGCACCTTCTATCCATAGTTAACCAAGCTGGTGTATAGATGTGTGATAGCAGTCTGATGTGTAAAGAAGTTTCTGCCCTTAAGTCATAAGGTAAAATACAAGGTCCGGGGCGCTGATGGCCATTGGCTCATCTGATGGGGTTCTTCAGGGCTGCTGGAGTTCTTACCTCCATGCAGCTGCACCCTTGACCTGTAAACGCAACACCCAAGGAGGCGGCTGGGGCTTCCCCCATACACACTGGTAACCCCAGAGAGGAAATGATTTTGAGCTCTGCTCTGGTTTCCCGGAGTGCTTCTCACACTTAAGCAAGCATCAGCAGGCCTGGAGGGCCCCACGTTGGGAGATTCTGATCCAGCAGGGCTGCAGTGGGGCCTGAGAGGCCGCCCCAAACATACTGATCCGGGAGCCACAGTTTGGGTGGCCCTGTTGCAGGGGTGAAAGTAACCAAAACCCTACAGGAGGAGCTTGGTTATTATGCAGCCATCCCGCTCCGCCTCTGCCCCTCTTTCAGTGGAGTCTTTGGCGCGGATGCGCCAAGCCCACAGCGCTTTCCCGGTGCTCACTTCCCGGAGCCGCGCCTGCAGCGCTTCCCTCTCGACCTGCAGCGCCCGCCCCGCCCGGGCTAAGGTGCGCTCCACCTCCCGCCGCGCCCTCCGCCTCCGCTCCAGGGCGCGTCCTCCCTCCTCCACCAGCGCCACGCCTCGCCCCAGGTCCGGCTCCCGCCGGCCTGCGCGGACGGCCAGCGCGCCCATCTGCTCCGGTAGGAGCGCCCAGTCGCCCTCGGAGGCCGCCGCGGGGACAGAGGGCGGCGATGGGGAGCGGGCGAAGGGCGGCTTGCGGCGGGCGCTGCCCTTCTCCAGCTCCCGCCGGTGCGCGCTCTTCCAGGGCTTCCATAGCGCCAGGGTCCCCGCGTGGAAGCCAGGGCCGCGGCTCACCTGCTCCCCGTAAAGTGGCAGGAGGCCCAAGGGCCCAGGGGTGTCCCCGAGGCCGGGGCCAGGTGAACATACCCCCGGACTTCGGAGTATGGCGCCCCAAGGCGGCCGGGCGCCGACGGCGCCAGGCCGCCCTGCACCACAGCGTCCTCCAGCCCGCGGGTCTCCTCCCTGCTGACCACGGGCGCTTCACATTTCCGGTCTTTCTACAGTGTCTTTCAATTTGATGGCAGGCCATATTCCCCGGACTGCACTGACTCAGGGCTTCTGGCCGACCGAGCTCACTGCCTACAAACGCTGCAGCAACACTCCTGAGCTCAGTGCTGCGATCCTCTTGTGTTCATTTCTTTCTGAGCCTATTACAGGTGCGACAGTCATCAAATGAAATTAGTTTTCTTTATACCTCATCCCAACTACATGGCTCCTTCTCTGTATAACCATTCACTTCCTCCACTTTTTCATTCAAAGGCTGATTGTGCATCTGCTCAGGGCCATGAACGAAGTGGTGATGATTCAGATAAGATGAGGACACCACAAAGTCCCAGCTGCAGGACGCTCAGGGACCCACCA